>JALBCR010002813.1:0-85597 GCA_030710515.1 Abscondita cerata | reverse complement strand
AATGATGACATACTTTTGGAACAATACGAAACATGACTTACAGCATAACCAAGAGAGAAAGAAATACTTTGATGACCAACTCGCGAAAATACAAAGATGTACAAAAAAACTCAGAATCAGGAAAGAAAAATTGAAAAAAACAGAAAAAGAAAAGAAGAACAAAATGAAAGAAAATCTAAAAAACTACAATCAGTAAAAATTTAAAGTATGGTATAGAAATAGTTATAGGTGATCATAATCAAAAACAAGAAAAGAAAATGTAATTGCAGAAGTGGCACGGAAAGAAAGTTTACATAAAGAAACCAAACAACAGCGCAAATAACTTTGCAGCAAGGAACAATCTAATCATTAAAAGCATGGAGAGATGAAGGGTGCTCTAGATGGAAAAACAAAAAAACCAAACTCAACTCATCATGTAGAAACGGGCATAGAAGTGGGTAGTATTAAAAAAGTACTAGGGTGTGGAAAGCAGAAATCGGAGCAGATCAATTTATGAATTGTTGATTCTATATGACCAAAAAAACTTAAATCGGCACACACGCAAATAAAAAGTATTTTTTTAAGAAACATAGAAATCAGAATCAAGTCCAAACAATAGTAGTAAGAATTAAAAACAAGTAGCAGAGACAATAGGACAATAATTTGAAAACAATTTTAACAACGGAAATAAAAACACAAAATAACCAAAAACTAATAACGAAAATAGAATTACCGACATGGAAGAATTTCTATAAAAATGTAGATCAAATGAATAAGAATATATAATATAGGTAATCGTTATACTTAAAAAATATGACATCAAAGTAAAAACAAGAAGAATTTTCAAACTAATATAGCAAATTTGGCCAAAGAAAAAATGCTGGAAATACCTCTGATTCTAATATAGAGTAATCCAACTTTTATATGATATGGGAAACCGGATATGGTTGTCATGTCACGTATTGGTAGCCACAAAGTCATTTATTCCCAATTAAATAGATACATAATATGCGAGTTGTGAGTTAGAAATTCAAACACTAAAGGAAGTATCAATTTATTTCCGCTCTCTGTTTATCCGTTCAGTCGATAGCGACCTTCAGTCAGTCGATAAATGATGACTCTTTAAATGGTACTTCTTTTAGTTGCCTGATAATCATTCCAGTGTCTTTTGTGACGATGTTTACAAATGGGTTCTTGAACGGCCTTTTTTCACTGACTAACCCTACATTATGTTCTTTTCCAGAGACTGGCTCCGCATGACGTACCCAAAATTAAAAAGTCGGTCTAATATCTTTTGGTTGATGATATTTGCTATCATGAGATTCTTAGCAGTCGTCTCCAACATCAAAGCTCAAATGCTTCTATTCTTCTCCTGTGAACCTTCTTGAGCGTCCAGGTTTTTAATTTGCAGTTATTAGTCTACATTTGGTTTCGAAGCTGATTCTTTTGCTTTTTTTATATTTGGGACATGCGAACCATTTCAACACGTCCCACGTTTGATTTCAGGGGGTATAGTCACCATTTATCTATCGTACAGCCCGATAAGGTAAAGCTGTCTACTCCCCCTATCTTCTTTCTGTTTACTACGGTCTTGGTTTTTGCCTTGTCCGCTGAAATCATTATTTCGTTCTTCTTCTTGTTGAAGTGTAGACCGTATTTTTCGCTCTCCCCTTTTACTTTCTCTACTAGTGTTTCAAGGTCCTTATTGCTTTCCGCTAGCACGGTGGTGTCGTTTGCGTATTGTAAGTTGTTTGTTGCAATATCGGCTTCTTTACGACAATGTCGGCATACAAATTGAAGAAATGTGAACTGGAGAGAAACTGAATGAGATTGGTCAGATGTTGAGGTGTTCCCAGCTTTTTCAGACTTTGTCATAGGATGCCGTGATTGAGGCTGTCAAAAATCTTCTGATATTCTCTGGCAACAATCCAGCGCAGCTTTGTTTAATATATGATATAACTCCGATCTTTTAAGTCAATTCTAAGGGTTACCATACACTATACTACAAAATACTGTCCCGAAAGAATTCAAGAAATTAGCGTACCAAGTTGCACTGACGGAAGAAAAAAAAAAAAAAAACGGAAACTAAAGCAAGAAAAAGCTCATTAGTCATAGAGGCGACTAGCCCAGAGCGTGTAATAAACTTCAATAAGAAATATATAACTCTTTACTTTGTGGAATTGTTTTCAATAAGAGACAGGTACAATATTTCACCTCAAAACATATGAATAAGGATGAGGCCATGATTGCAATCGTCCAGAAACCAAATAAAATTGTGGCGTGCCGAGGTTTAAAATAAGTTGAAGCTATGATATTAACTGGGGGAAAGATGCAACTGCAATATACTCTAACGGGAACTGCATTTTACCCAAAGTATATATTTCATCTAAAATGAACCAGTAGGGTGTAATAGAAATCCTTCAGGGTAGATGAAGGAGGAACATTTATACACTTTTATGTCGCATTTTGTTGCACCTGGTAAGAGATCAAAGAATTGTTTTTGCTCAACAATCATGATATTCTTCTTTGAATTGATCTGTTAAATTGCGCTAGAGATAACTTTGTAGTTTTCTTCTCATTGTACCCACCGTATTTAGGCACTGGACCAAACTGTGTATAGTCAGTTGAAGAGAAATGTTAATTGTTTTTGCGATGTTTGTATGATAAATCACTCTAGATCTACAATAACTATGTATGACATACCAGAAATAGTTGTACTTGTAAATCCTTTGGTTTTATCTCCTGAATACATAGCGATGAGATTCAGGAGTTGCGAAATTTTTCTCTTTAACATGAACATTTGTGAAGACCGTAAACTATTGGCCAGTTTTGTGACAGATCCGCATAACTGGGGTAATGTGCTTTCAATTGTAGATTAAGATAATGAATGCGAATAAGAATACCGAATCTTCACCTATTTCTGCATCCTCTTTATTCTCTGTCTTTGTGAGATTCCTTCTCCTAGATTTATTGTATTTTTTTTCTGAAGCATCGATGCTTGAACGACTTTTCTTTGTATCCGGGTTGGTTTTGATGCGGAGTATTTTTTTCTCTAGTTTTTCTTTTATTTGTTTTTTTAATATCTCCCCCAATACCTCAAACAGCCACGCTTGTACTTTATTGTCTCCAAGGTTTTGATATTTGTGTTTTTTTAAATAAAATTAGATTAATGGAAATTTTTTTTAAACAATATTGTGTAGATTTTTAAATTTGATTGATCTGACAGCTATTGTAAATACTCAAACTATCGTGAATTGTTCATTGTAGTTTAATTTTTTGATAGGAAACCCAACTGAACCTAACCTAACCTAACCCAACCTAACTTAACCTAGCATAAATTATTTTTTAGGCGACCCTAACCAAAATAGTTATTAACGTCATTGGGACGATATGTTAAATTAAATTTACTAGTAATCAATTACCATAGCAATGGTTGTTTACACAGTAAAAATCGGCGAAGGCCGATATAGGTATCAATGAGGGATAGAATACTGATAAACCGTAAATATCAGTATGGTATTTTTTAGTACTCAAAAGCGGTCGAAATAGTTATTTATGTAACTAGTGCAACAAATATGCTTTTTGCACATGTTGCACACAACATTTTTCTATGAACGAATTATTTTTGCAAAAATAAAAGTTATATAAAACTAGTACAAAAAGAATTTACTCATAAATTACTTTTTTTACACTAGTGCAAAAAAGTGAAACTTTTGGCACAGTAGTTGCTGACTATACACAGTTTAGTTCGGTGCCTAAATACGGTGGTAACAATGAGAAGAAAACTACAAAGTTATCTCTAGCGCAATTTAACAGATCAATCCAAAGATGAATATCATGATTGTTGAGCAAAAACAATTCTTTAATCTCTTACTATGTGCAACAAAATGAGACATAATAGTGTATAAATGTTCCTACTTTATCTACCCTGAAGGATTTCTATTACACCCTACTTATCCATTTTGGATGAAATATTCTTTGGGTAAAATGCAGTTCCAGTTAGCGTATATTGCAGTTGCATCTTTCCCCCAGTTAACATAGCCCCAACTTATTTAAAACCTCGGCACGCCCGCCACAATTTTATTTGGTTTCTGGACGATTGCAATCATGGCCTCATCCTTATTCATATGTTTTGAAGTGAAATATTGTACCTGTCTCTTATTGAAAACAATTTCACAAAGTAAAGAGTTATATTTTTCTTATTGAAGTTTACTACACGCTCTGGGATAGTCGCCTCTATGACTAATGAGCTTTATCTTGCTCTAGTTTCTGTTTTTATTTTTTTTTCTTTCGTCAATGCAACTTATTACGCTAATTTCTTGAATTCTTTCGGGACAACGCCGTAGTATAGTGTATGGTAACCCTCAGAATTGATTTAAAAGATCGGAGTTATATTATATATTAAACAAAGCTGCGCTGGATTGTTGCCAGAGAATACCAGAAAAAGTTTTACATCTGCTTCATAGATAACACTAAGAAATTCGACAGCCTCGAGCACTCCAATAAGAAGAAGACCAAAATAATGACTGCAGCGGACAAGGCAAAAGCCAAGACAGTAGTAAATAGAAAGAAAATAGAGGTAGTAGACAGCTTTACCTTATCGGGCTGTACGATAGATAAATGGTGACTATACGCCCTGAAATCAAACGTGGTCCCGAATATAAAAAAAACAAAAGGATCAGCCTCGAAACCAAATTCAGAGTAATAACTGCAAATTCAAAACCTGGACGCTCAAGAAGGTTGACAGGAGGAGGATAGAAGCATTTGAGCTTTGATGTTCGAGACGACTGCTAAGAATCTCATGATAGCAAAGATCATCAACCAAAAGATACTAGACCGACTCAAAACGCGAATGTCACTAGAAGCAAAAGTTGCCAAGCAGAAGTAATCGTATTTTCAGTACGTCATGCGGAGCCAGTTCCTGGAAAAGGGCATAATATAGGGTTAGTCAGTGAAAAAAGACCGTCTAAGAACCCATTTGTAGACATCGTCACAAAAGACACTGGAATGATTATCAGGCAACTAAAAGAAGTACCATTTAAAGAGCCATCATTTATCGACTGACTGAAGGTTGCTATCGACTGAACGGATAAACAGAAAGCGGAAATGAATTGATACTTCTTTTAGTATTTGAATTTCTAACTTATAACTCACATAGTATGTATGTATCTATTAACTCAATTGAGAATAAATGATTTTATGGTTACCAATATATGACATGACAACCATATCCGGTTTTCCATATTATATAAAAGTTGGGTTACTCTATATTAGAATCAATGGTATTTTCAGCATTTTTTTCTTGACCAAATTTGCTATATTAGTTTGAAAATTCTTTTTGTTTTTACTTTTCTGTCATATTTTTAAGTATAGCGATTATATTATATATTCTTATTCATTTGATCTACATTTTTATGGAAATTCTTCCATGTCGGTAATTCTACGTTTGTTATTAGTTTTTGTTTATTTTGTGTTTTTATTTTCGTTGTTAAAATTGTTTTGAAATTATTGTTCCATTTTCTCTGCTAGCTATTTTTATTTCTTACTACTATTGTTTGGACTTAATTCTGATTTCTACGTTTTTTAAAAATATTTTTTATTTGCGTGTGTGTGTCCGATTTCAGTTTTTTTTGGTCATATAGAATCAACAATTTATAAATTGATCTGCTCCGATTTTTGCTTCCGATACCTTAGTACTTTTTTAATACTATTTCCATCTAGAGCACCCTTCATCCCTCCATGCTTTTGATGATTAAATTGTTTCTTGCTGCGAAGTTATCTGCGCTCTTGTTTGCTTTCTTTATGTAAACTTTCTTTCCCTGCCACTTTTTCAATAACATTTTCTTTTCTTGTTTCTGATTCTGATAGCCTATAGTCTATACCCATACTATACCATACTTTTTCTTTTTGTTTTTTCCAATTTTTCTTTCCTTATTCTGATTTTTTTGTACATCTTTGTATTTTCGCGAGTTGGTTATCAAAGTATATGTTTCTCTCTTGCTTATGCTATAAGTCATGTTTCGTATTGTTCCAAAAGTATGAAATATTATCACCAACTACTTTTTGATATCCAACCTTTACTGTGATTTTATTATTTTCTTTTCTTGTTTTTTCGCTGACTTTTTTTTCGATATATTATTCTTATTTGTAATTATTTCTTTCTTTCCTTCTCATTTTTCTATTTCTACTACTATTGGTTTTTTTGTTTACACACTCCTTATTTTATAAACAGCTTTTATCTTTGGCTATACTTATGATATTGTTTAGCATTTGCTACTTTCATTTCTAGGTTATACTTTCTCGTTTTCCATGTTTCTCCTTCTTTTTATTTGTATTTTAAGATCTTTAAAACCTTATCCATTCTGTCGCTTAACCCTTTCAGCTTTTCAATACTTCTTTAGAATGCAGGTTTTTTAACGCCATCCATCTTTTAAATTTACATAAATTGTCTACGAAAAGAGGGAAAATAGAACCCTTTAGAATTGATTAAAAATTAAATACCATAAATTAAGAAGTTTGTTTCTTTTAAAGTTAAATCCAAATCCACAAATAAAAGCGTTTCAAAACATATGTGAAAACATTTCGGCGTGCGTTATTTACCTAAAAACTAAAATCAAACCACAAAACAATGAACGTTACACACAAATTTTAATTTTATTATGGGGTATATATGATTTGAACTTCCAACATAATTTACTTCAAGACGTATGATGCATCCATATTTTCATTTAACTTACTCGAAACAATTCTTAACATATAACTCCATAAATAGAACAGTGAACAAAATATTCGTACACACTCTTCCGTAATTACATACTAATCAATTAATTACTATTCGCCGAGTACATTGGTTCAAAAGCGCTTTTGTCCCTTCTTAATTTTTAATCCATTCACTAACCAACCCTATCCGTTACCATTAAAAAACAAGCGATCTCGACAGAAAGGCATCAACCAAAACGTGTGGGGATCATTATCAACGCTGAAACTTAATTAAACACGTGAGTGCATAGAGATAACAAAAAACTGTGTTACAATAAAAACCTGACAACGAAACCATTATATTGCAAAACGTTCCCATCAAAAAACAACTAACAAAAGAACTGTTGAGAATTTCTTTGAGAACTAAAAACAAATTCAAAACGTCTTTTAAACACATTCGTAATATAATACGTATTTTTAGACAACAATGTATGATTCAAAAATTTTTTAAATTTTAACTCAAGTAATTTCAATACATTAAGTTTTTTTTACATTATCCTTGTCAGTTAGTTTTTCGCTGAATTGAATTTCCATTAACTACATAATTTTAATCCGAATTAAATCACTTAGATTCTATAGAGCTTTACTTTACAAAGTTTATCATTAAAACATAGGGAGCTTAAATTTAATGTGTAACGATAAACTATACCACATTGTAGGCAGAAAACTAAAGTTGCCTATCAAAATATTAGAACTGACTTTTAAAATTAAATTATTTTGAAAGAATCTTATAAAACTCGATTAAATATAAAAAAAACTTGAATAAAATTATGCATTAAGAAATTGATTTTTTAATGTGTTAAAAGATTCGTATTTAAATTCAAATTTAACGCGTAGTTTCGTTTTAAATAGGTTGGTAATACTAGATGGAAAAAACGACAAAGGGTTATCTTTGCTTCGACCTTCATTAAGATGAAGTAAATTAAATTTGGTCTGTATTAAATTTTCTTAGACTTTTTATTGCTATTTTACTATTTATTTTATTACATTACAACGTATTCTATGTGTATTTACATGTTATAAATATTTTGATCACGTGTGTTTCTTTGTTTGGTGGAAAACCGTTCGCGTTGTGTTCAAGTGTTCAAGAAGAAAATTTCTTATTGTTTTTTCCTTGCTACTCGGCTAGAAATATCATGGTAATAATTTTTAAACAAATTTCCGATAGCTAATAATTTTAGAATAAGTTTTTAAGTCTTATAAGCTGTAGTGTACCCGGCCAAAATCATGCTGATAATTTCTGATAATAATATTGTTTAAACAGAGTTTTTGTACTTAATATTTTTATGTAATCTTTAATTTCAGATGGCTAAGTTTGTAACTTTTAGAATCTGCAGTATATTCGGCACGATGACTTTTTACTAACAATTTCTTGGATCATTGAACATTAGTTAGTTCTAATAAATAATGTTACAGAAACTTTGGTTATTGGGCAAATAAAAAAAAAATAGTTGCATCGGTTTAAGAGCTGTTTAATCGGTTACACACATAATACCTCATACAAAAAATATATCAGTAGCAACACAAAATATCGTGCTCTATTAATTAGCGACACAGTAAACAGGTAATAGACAAGACGGGTCTTTATCCTCCTTGAGCGTCGAACTTATCCCGCTAGCTACGCACACAGAGCGTGTACATTCAAGTGTAACAATGAGTAAATTAATTATAAGCGCAACCTTGACTTAAAACAGGATAAGAAACCGTCGAGTACAAGTAATTAGTCTAGCGACACAAAGTTCTTCGATATTAAACATAAGTTACTAGGATCACATACGTGTATCGTTCATTAAGGCGTTCTCTTGGAGCGTTCGACACCAATAGTTCCCAGAAATGGTTCGGTACTGGTAATTGGATTGTTCGGATACACACGCTAAAATTGAAATAGCTGCAAAGGAAAGCACTAATGACGATTTAGGTCGGCGGCACCGTATTGAAGGAAGGCTCTTTCCGGTGTTAAGGCGAGACACCCCCAAAGTCGCAGGTCTCCGCTATCTTGCGTGACAGAACTCTAATTGAAACTTCCTAACAGCATAGGTTTATTTCTACATATCACTTCCTCGAGTACAAGTAAGGGTCGAGAGGTTAATTCTTCCAATTACAATAACATAAGGCAGTAACAATTCCAGAAGACAACCCACAATTTCTGGACCTAATCAAATCTTAGCAGACATCAAGCAAAGTAATCCCAGACAATATGAACCGACAAAGAAACTGTTTAGGCGTGACTCACTCTGTAGAGGCCGTCCGAGAAAGGGAATATGTAGGGGTAGTTAAAAGCTTTGAGACAGGAACGCGGGGTTTTGAAATCACAATTAACGCGGTTATGAACTCATTACGAAAGTTTAGAGAGCAAGTAAACACAAATAGTAGTATAATTGCCGAATTACAACTACGGTTTCAAAAAAGTGAACCGTTGCTAGAAAAGTTTAATAATGTACAATTCTCAGTTGAATGCCAATGCGAAGAAGAAGCGTTAATCGATGCTGAACTTAAAGAACGCGAACTATTTGAATCAAATTATTTTTCCATTATATCAAAAAAACAACACTGTATAGAGTCTTTTCAGCGCAATCAAACTAACGAGTCTTTATTAAGTAGTAGTAGATCAATTCAAACGCAATCTATTAAATTGCCGACAATCAAATTGCCAAATTTTAAAAGACATTACGATAAATAGCTTGAGTTTCGCGATGCATTTAGCTCGATAGTGAATGATAATTTAGATATATCCGACGTTCAAAAGTTTTATTATTGAAAATCATCATTAAAAGGTAGCGCGGCTAAAATAATAGAGTCTATTGAAGTGTCGGCGAGTAATTACAAAATAGCATGGAATTTAGTATGTGACAGATATGAAAACAAAAAGTTAATAATGCATAACCTGTTGAAATCAATTTTTGATTCTCAGGTAATTAGTAAAGAGTCGAGTTATGAGTTAAGAGCATTGTACGATACGGTTACAAAAAAATTGAGATCCTTAAAAGCATTAGGCCGACCTAGCGAAGGGTGGGATGATGTAATCATTTATATTCTAACTAGCAAATTAGATAAAATAACCTTACGAGAAATCATGTTATTTTTAAGTGTCCGGAATTTTGCACTTAACCCCTAATGCAAGGTTAACAAACTGTAAACAAAAAAGCCTTATGTTTAAATTGCCTAAGGCCTGAACATAAAGACAAACGATGCACCTATGCAAGTTGTAAAATATGTAGAGAACAACACAATACTTTATTGCACTCCGATCGTATTAAAGAAACGGACAACACTAGTTTTTTATATAAGGAAGCTGTAGGTCTATCTGATTCGAAAAAGAAACTAACAGTGGCCCATTCCTTGAAACACGTCACTCAGGTGCTTTTGTCAACCGCAAACATATTAATTGTAGTTGGAGGTCAGTCATTCAATTGTAGGGCTTTATTAAACAATGGTTCGCAATGCAATTTTATAACAAATAATCTTTGCAACAAGTTAGGATTAGTAAGGAATAAGATCAATTATTCTATTAGCGGAGTAGGGAAGGCAATGCAAAAAATAAGTGAGTACTGGATATTCTCTAAATGACGTTCAATACCCAGGGCCTAATTTACAAGCAGATTTAACGTCGGTGTTGTTAAGATTTCGACAGCATACTTACGTCATTACGGGAGATATCTCAAAAATGTATAGACAAATTTTAATTAAGGAAAATCAAATGGGTTACCAAAAAATATTTTGGCGATTTAATCCCAGCGAGGACTTAAAAACATGTAAACTTAAGACGGTCACGTACGGTATGGCGTCGGCGCCTTTTCTAGCGTTACGGTCGCTCAAACAAATTAGTCTAGAATATCAAACACATTCACCTTTAGTTTCCGTAATTATTTCTCGAGATTTTTATATGGACGATCTACTGACCGGATCTGACGATCTAAACAATCTAATCGAAATTCAAAATGAAATATTTCATATTATGGCGTCTTATGGATTTACACTTAGAAAGTGGTTATCAAATAATCAAAGAATTTATAATAAGTTTAGAATTAGTAATCAAGAAGAAGTTAATATATTACAGCTAAGTGAAAATCAAAAGCATCCCGTTATTCTACCTAAAGGTCACCAGTTGACTATTTTAATAATGTTAGACATTCATGAAACTGCTTTGCATTGCTGACCACAACAGTTGTTATACCTAACAATTATTGGCCAATATCAAGTAGAACCATTGCAAAACAAATCGTGAAAAAATGTATACGGTGTTTTAGAAATAATCCAAGAGAGTGTCATGCATTAATGGGTAATTTACCTAATGTGCGAACTCAACAATTCATGCCATTTATAAATGTCGGAATTGATTACGCGGGTCCTTTTAGTATTAAGGATAAGAAAACTAAAGGTTGTAAAATGATAAGATGCTATATTTCGATTTTTGTTTGCCTTGCGACGAAAGCGGTTCACATAGATCTGGTAACTGATTTAACAAGTGAATGTTTTTTGAACTATTTAAAAAGATTTATTTCAAGAAGAGGTAAACCAAGACAAATATTGTCAGATAATGGTATCAATTTTGTTGGTGCTTTTGCGTAACTCCTTAGAACTGATGTCAATAGAATTAAGGAGTAAATTGGCTAGTGAAAGCATTGATTGGCGTTTCATTCCCCCTCGAGCTCCTCATTTTGGCGGCATTTGGGAAGCTGGAGTTAAACGACTAAAATACCATCTGAAACGCGTGTTGGGTGATACAAAATTAGTATTTGAAGAATTTTATACGATCTTATCGCAAATAGAGGCTACTCAGGACCTCGTTCTCCATTGTCTTCCGATCCTAATGATCCTTTGCCCTTGACGCCGGCACATTTTTTAATCGGAAGAAGTTTGACCGCACTGCCCGAACCTAGTTTAGACCACATTAAGACGAATAGCTTGAATCAATACCAACTACTACAGACATTAATCAAGAGTTTCTGGCTGCGATGGCACAAGGAATATCTAAACGAGTTGCAGCCACGAACCATATGGAAGAATCCAGTTTGACCAGTGCAACTAAGCGATTTGGTCATTGTACGACAAGAATCAACTTTGCCGTTTCAGTGACCTTTGGCTCGCGTAACTAATGCACATCCTGAAGATGATGAAATTGTGCGCGTAGTTACTGTAAAGTTGAACAATAGGGAAGTGAAAAGACCAATAACAAAAATTTGTTTGTTACCTGTAGACATTGGTGAACATTGTTAGTTGTAGTTATATTTTGAATTGCATGTTTTGAAAATTTCCAATTGTTCAAGGCGGGCGGAATGTTTAGGCGTGACTCACTCCGTCCGAGAAAGGGAAGGTGTAGGGAGTTTTAAGTAGTATTACTCAAGTAATACTCAATGCAAAAATAAATCAGTTTATTAAAAGAGTTGTTTTTAATTTACGAAAGAGAGATACAGTCCACAAGTGTGTCAAATCACAACAGAAACTGTAATAATTAGAGAAACCGAATGAAGCAAACTATTCACCACGTGATGAAATATAGGTCAGTAAGCTCACCTGCAAAAGTTTATTCTAAACAACATTCCGGTTTATATTCATTACGTATCCGGTGTAATTTAAGTTTCACAACAGGCCAATCGTTATAACAACCTCGGATTAAGTCATCACTTGTGTTTAAAATTTCCTTTTTTTACAAAACACGACTATCCTCTTGGCCAGTCCCACACAAAAAAAAAAGAACGTAAAACGAGCTCAATTGGATTTAGACGTTGACCTTGTTCTATTAAACTCGCAGTGAAAGTAAACAGGGCCGTAATAAGCAAAGTAACACTTATGCAGAAAAATTTTAACGTTAGAAAAGTAAAAGCTAGTAAACGTGAATTTTTATCGTAACAATAGGTATTTGTTAACAAAGTTCCCATAGCTTATGATTAAACACTATTGTTTTACTTTTAGAATCAGCAGACGACTCGGCGAAAACATTTTTCGCAACATTTGTCAACAGTTCTTGACGTGTTGTAATAATTCTTATCTTTTTTCAAGTAGAGTTTTGAGTTTTTGCAATTATTTTTTTTTTACACATTTTGGTACCAGCAGAACACTCCACGAAAACATGTCATGCTCATAATTTCTCGAATTCGTCACAACATTAAACTGCAGTTTATCATTTGTTCTAGTAAGTATCATTATTTTGAAGCAGAGTTGCGATGGCTAATAAATTTTGAACTACTTTAAAACTTTTAGTTCAAGAATCCCAAGTAACAATGCTGCGCAACATTGTCAAAGAACTCGTCACGTTCGTGATGTATCTTTACATCACGAACTCGATACAGAGATAAGTGAAGTTGTCGTCAAGTATTTGGGTGTCGTAAGCGTCACGAATATAAGTTACAAATTTACGTCACTTAATCTTGACGATTCTACGTTACAAAATCTACACAATAACTTGACGTCACGAAAATCAAACTGGATTCTACTTAGAAATGAGTAATTAAACTTGCCCCTTGCATTGTAAAATAATAAGACTGATTCTTATTATCTTATGATATAAGGGTTAGTTTATACGTAACGTATTAGTTAAAAATCCTCCTCTATTTCTTTAATTTAATGAAATTTAGATCTTCCTTTTAAGAGAGTCAATAAATAACCAGTAATTTTGGTAATTTTTACTACATAAATACTGGTTATTTATTGCCCCTCTTGTAAGGAAGATCTAAATTTTATTAGGTTAGTTTATACTACTCACATGTTGTTATGACTCCACTTTGATTTTTGAGTATTCACTATTCACTTTTTGTTAAAATTTCCATTTCAATTTTCAAACTATTGTAGAAGCTATTAAATGGCCTACAATCACTTTCATCAGCATTCAGTATATCCAATCCTGCATTTTGCAAGGGAAATATAATGCTTTTTGGTCTTCTAAAGTCTGAGGGATTGAACAAATAATTAGTATACATGTGTAATATTTTAATATATGCTACAATAATAGAATGGAGCTCTGTTTGTAGTATTCTTGCGGTCGTAATCTTAGGGCCTGTATTTGCAGAAAACGGTCTTCTTATAGAAGAAATTCTACACAGAATGACAACCACAAAAAAAGCTCTGTAATTTCGTCAAAGCTTAAAATATACTAATATAATAGTGACGGTCAAGTCACTATTTCATCGCACCGATATGATATATGTATAGTTTGTCAGTAATGCGTCACGCATAAGAATCGTTAGCGCTTCACGATTTTTACACGAATTTATCGTTACACAATACGTGTAGAACAAACGGTTATGTGACGAACTCGTGACGTAAGAATCGTTTAACGATAAATGGCAAAGAATCAGCCACGCTTACGTCAAGTACTGTATTTGCCGTCACAAATTGTTACTTGGAAAAGCGTCGTTTAAAACATGTCAATCATGCTGATAATTTCTATTCTTTTCTTGTAACTGTCTTGTTTCGGTATTAAAATGATTAGTTTTTGGCATTAATAAAACCCGGAATTCTTTTTTATCGTGTCTCGTGTCGATTTCTTAGGCGAACCAACATATTATTTTCTAAATTCTGAAGCAATCGAACAAAAATTAACAGATGCCAAGTACCTACCTATTAATGCATTTTCTTTTTCTACAAGTACTAGAAAGTAAAATGTTTAAATGTGCTACTTTGCGGCTACCACTTACTAAAGTAAATACCTTATACGAGATGAGAAACTAGATTGAATAAGAAATGGGGACGGCGGAATTAATTCAATAAAGATCACGTCGCATTCTGCTAACGTCATATAGTGAATATAGGAAATTTCTACGATATATTAGCATAAATAACAATACATATATGTATGCAAAAATGATTAAGTAACAATGATGAAAGTGCTTGTTTACAAGCGTAGAAGAAAAAATGCATAAAGAAAGTGTTTTAGTTATGTAAAAAAAGTGCTCTTACGAATAACTGTCAAGTTCAATGTAATAACCGTAAAATTAATGTTACGTCAATTCATTCAATAGTTAATGAATTTATATAATGCTAACTCGGATGAACATTGCACATTGTGATTGTGCAATGATTAGAGTACGCATTTTTTCAAATTGCAATCGTTTCTAATATAACTAATTAACCCAACGCTTAATTACAGCCTGATTTCCGAGTTAACTTTTTAGCAATACCTTTAAGAATAATAATTACACAAAAAAGTTAAAGAAAATGTAGTTGGAATTTTTGTTATCTATAACTGTTATTTGAACTATTTTTTTCTAAAACGCAATTTTTTCGAGCACGTTTATTCACGAAAAATCAATAATAAGAAAGAACTAAAAAACGTATCGTCAATTTTTTATAATTACTCCAACACAACAGTTATATGGATCTATCCATTTATTATACAGAGTATTGTTTTAAAACGGAAATAATATAAATACAAGTAAATACAATAAATATAACTCCAATGACAGGAATGGACGTTAACAGCAACACTACACTGTAATATTCAGTTAATCCAATATAAAATGTTATGTATTTTTGTAGGAATTTTTGTAAAAATAATTGCCAACTATTTTCTACTTTATGATCTCCCTGTACATGTTGTTACTATACACAGAGTAGTACACATGCCGTTACAGCTAACTGTTGGCATTTTTCTTAGTTTATACTAAGTCTAAAAGTTTCATGCATATGGTCAATTAAATCTGAATCTCCTCTACAAATATGATATAAATGAAACTAAGTAATGCCAACAGATAATTGTAACAACGATTGAATGTTTTAATGCAAATTGTTAAATCACGCGTTATCGCTTAGATAACGATGTGCATTAAAACATTCAATCATCGTTACAGTTATCTGTTGGTATTACTTAGTTTGTCCTATTTATGCGTGTCCCTATTACACGAGATGGCGTAAGACACACATTTCACCGATATAAATGAAGTACTCTGTATATAATGACAACATGTACAAAGAGATCACAAAGCTGAAAATTTCTACAAAAATAAATAAAATGTTATATTGGCTAAACTGAATCCAGTAAAACCTCTAAATAGCGGTCACTAAAATTTGCTGCAAAACTGACAGGTATATTGAGGTGGCCGTTATTGGGAGCAAAAAAAAATTTATTTCTATGCGTTGTTTATTAAAATCTTTTAAGTATGGAACATAATACGGTTCGCTATAGGGTACTATATATCTGCATTAAAAAATAAGTATAAATGTTATGATGCAATATTAAATAATTAGACGATATAATAATGGAAGAGTTAAACATAGTGAATACATAATACATAAATTTACATAATATGTATCGATTTTTTCCTTTGCTCGCAAAACTTAACTTAACTTTGAACCCTAATTGCGAAAATTCTATAAGAATTAGCTTCATGGTATAAGCTTTTTTATACAAAATTTTATAGCGAATATTTTAGTCCTATGATATTTTGTCGTCCGAGCAACAATTTAGAAGTTAAATGAGTAAAACTCCTAACGAGTCAGGGGTAGTTTTTCGTTCAGAAGGGGATGTTCCATCCACGATTAGGGTGGGAACTTTTTCCCCCTTATTTCTAATTTTTTGTCTAAAGTGACTAGACTATGCCTAATCCTACCACAAACAAAAACAAACTGTATTTTGAAATATTTTCTTAAACCCTAATGTTGTGCAGTAATGTCGAATTCAGACAAAGTTAAGGTGTAATTTAAGCACAGATTTAAATTAATTTATGAAAAAACTTGTACATATGCCGCATATCCATAAGTAAAATAAAAATCAACAAATGTAGCAAATTGTTAAAAATATGTTCATTAATTTCAAAATTTTAAACTAATTAATTATATACACATATATACCATTAAATTACATTTTTGTGAAATATTTTTGTATTGAGGTTTGTTTTACATTTTTAAGTTTAGTTTGTAAAACAGAAGATTCACGTTTTGATAAAATTTGAAGTACTTGTACCGCTAGCTCACTCTTATCATTAGAAATAGAAAACTTTGCACATCTCCTAGTTTTTCACACACTTCACCCATATCTTTAATGTTGTAACGTTCGAAGTGTAAACGCTCCTCCTGTGTATACACTCCTTAACCCAATTTCGCGGGCATTACTTTGTATTGGTTTCCGGCGTTGATAACTTGAAACTGTCCACGATTGGTACTCTGCATTTAAACGCTTCCGGAAAGCTTGTCCTAAATCAACCGTTCACGAGCGAGAACATCAACCCTTATTTGAAAATTTCCTAGCTTGAAGGGGTAATCAGGCCGATGGTAAGAGATTCTGAAACCCTTCAACGTTTTAAAAACTTTATTTTGTAGGTGAAATATATGATACCGCATAAAGTGGCTTTTAAAATTTGCTAAAATGTTGTGCTCCACATGAACTGTTCAATAAGCACGTCCTGCATTTTTCAGGCTAGGGGGACGCTTTACATCAGGTATACGATTGCCCTCGGGGTTTATCTATCGCTAACATCCCTATGTTTATTCTAGAGAGGGTGGTTTATGTCTTCCTATTACGAATAGATTCTCTTCCGGTTGTTCCTTCGTCAACTTGTAGGGCTATTGCGGGTCTACTCTTGACTTTTTTAGGCGTTGTGCCGAAATAGCTACCCACGAATACTCCGTCAGATTCGCAGACCACGGTGGAGGCTCATTCCAAACCGTTAGTACCATTGAGAGCAAGAGTAATACTCCTACTGCTGCGTGGAAGGTCAGAGGTTTTAATATCTTTTTAATTGCGCGTAAACCTGCAGTCGACCTATCACTCCAGTAGAAGTCATCCCTTGACACCAACTATCAGGCGCGAACGTAGAAAATTTATTGCGGATTATTTGTCGCTTGAATGTGTAATTGCATAATATACCTGGAACGTTAACTAGTTATAGATAAGAGTATTTGATACCTACGTGGTGTATAAGTCGTATAAGAATTTAAACCTCAATCTTAATTAAGCCGAACGCATTTAGTTCCATTGACTTTCTCGGTACGAGCTCGTTCCCCGACAGGCCAAAGTGAACAATCGTTTAAACTTCGCGGTGACTGAATTAGTAGTAAAACCTCCCTTACACGTCTTCCTTAAATTCATGTAATCTGTAACGTTACTCTGTACCATAAATCGACACATCCTAGGTTAAGTTCACCATAGGCGTACCTTCAGTACGCGAAATATCAATTGCATATACGAGACAGTGGCGTAGCAGTGGTAAATATTTGGGTAATTCTCTTTACTTTAACTTGTAATTCTATGTAGCTCTAGTCATTTTCGTGTTACCTGAATGTTTAATGCTGTACGTTACCCGTTTTCGCTCGTGTGTATTCGTAATATATCTGTGTTTTTTAATGCTGTGAACTATCACAAATTCGTTTGTGTATTGGGGTGAATAAATATTGTGTGAAGGTTTCTCTGACTTTATGTCGAATTCTTTCGTGATTTGTTTCCCTTTTTCTGTATATTCTGCTGCGGACAGTTAGCTGCTGACCTTTGGTTCTGGTCAGATTCTTCTCTCCAGCGTTACTCGAACCTGGCGCCCTACCTTTTTAATTTTTTTTCTATAGGTTCTAAGAATAACGTGACTTTCCTAACCCGCACCCTACTCTCCACTGAGGGGCATACTTTCCTAACAACTGACCGTAACAAGTTTGACGTAAAAACTTTGGATGCTTCTGCACCACTTTCATTGTTCGAATCACAGCCTTTACTATAGTCTAATTCACTGATTATATCTTGAATACTTAAATTGGGAATAGATGCGTAATTGATTACCTTCTAGTACTACAGGAAAAAGCTGAACTAGTGGAATTTCGTCTTCTTTTTCGAAATCTTCTTGCAGGACTTTTTCCGAGAATCCTGCTTTCCCAAAACATTTAGCAATTGTAATAGGCAAAACGTTTCTGTAGGCTACTGATATCCAAACTAAAGCGCTGGTTAAATTGATACTTTTTTCCGCTTCTTCAAAAGGGCGTTTGGTATTTGTGAATGTTAGCAGCCTTTTGATTAAAAACTTCCTGTAGGCCATCTAAAAGTTTTGGATAATTCCTAGATCCAGTGGCTGGCAATGGGATGTGGTGTTTGGGCGTAGAAAAACAATGTTCACATTTTCAAAAGTCACTTTGGGATGAGACGTGGCATTACACAAAAATAATAAGACTTTTCTATTTTCTTTTGTCATTTTTTTATCCAATTTTTTTAGCCAAACAGTCATAATCTTTACAGTCATCCAAGCTTTTTTATTAGATACCTTGGGTGTTTACTTTTTCAATGATTAACGGATTTTCCTTATTCCATATTTGTACAAAATAAAATTGTCAATCTTTGTTTTGCAGCTTTTTTACCATTTTTTAAAGAGAACGTTTTGTTTGGCATCGCAAGGTAAAAAAGTCTGGTCTCGTCAGCATTGTACACATTTTTGGGTGAATACTTCTTTAATATTACTGACAGCTTTGCTTTCCAAGTTTTAACAGTGTCCAGGTTAATATCAGCTCACTCCCCGCAAATTGTTTTAAAGGTTATGTTATGTCTTTGACAACATTTCTCGAACCACCCATTTGAAGTTTTAAAATCCGTTATTTTTAAATTTTCCGCAACTTCCAATGCTTTCTCTTTTATTAAAGGTCCAGATATAGGGATATTTTTATTCGTAGCTTTACAAAACCAATTGTAAACTACTCGTTCAATACTGGTATTGAACTTTTCAGTTTTCACAATTATATCAACTTTCTCTTTAAGAGACAAACGTTTCCTTTTTAGTGACATTGTAATTTTTCTGTACGTCTATATGTAACAGTACTGTTGAACATACTAACTCAAACTATGTACGCAAAATACGATTTTTGGGGTGAGGTTAATGAGTCTTTTAATTGCACTTCTCTGTAATGAGTGTCTATTGTAAATCGAACAAATTATTTAAATCTGTTCTTTAATACCGGTAATTACTTAAGCCTCACACAATGAAACAATTATATATTATGCACAACTTGAACACTAAGCTGTTGTCTACTAATGACTTTACTTAAGAATGGCCGGAAATGGGAGATAGAATTACATGTATTTTTCCAAGAAAGTTTACGAATTGTTATGGTTCTAAAGACTCGAACCTGAACGTAAATCGTATGCCGTGTTAACAACGTATGGCGTAGGCTGCGTGTTACGACGAAAATCAAATCTACCGCGCCTACAACTAATTTTCCTATTGGTGAATCAAATTACGAGATTTTTAACTAAACGACGGGTCGACATCTTGAAACTTTCTTTTTTCTCTTGGGCGATTGACGGTGGTTCATGAAGCTAAAAAAGTATAAGTAAAATTTCAACGTGGTTTCAATAACTGCACCATAATTGAGTGCGGAAAAATAAATCCGATCAATTTACGCCGTAAGTGGGTCTTTTTTGCTATTTCTTTGGTTAATTTAGAGGTTCTATTGATTGTTAATTGCAAAGTTTGCGTTAGCACGTGTGTTAACCTCACACTATCACCGTATCTTACACCTGGAAAACTCCTGGGGGTGCTCTCGCTACCTAATTGTTCGAATACCACGATTTCGCCTACACTTAAGCCGACAACAGCTGATGAATGCTGCAGGCCTACCGACTCTTTCATGCTGCATATTTATTACCTCGAGGGACCCTATTTGTTATCTGCTCTTTAATATAAACCTCCCATAAGGAAAATTCTAGTATTAACTACTTTCTGACGCTGTCCAATACTGCCACTAGCAAGAACGTTCATTCTCGGGACTGCATACTACTAGAACACAGCTAAGTTTTAATGTTTAAGTATCCCACTCAATATCAATACGTAAAAAGCTCACGTACACGGGACATTGAATGGTTTAAAACTTTAGTATTTAAGAAATTTGTATTCGAGGCGAACGCTACTACCGACGATCGGTTTTGTTTTCATTGGCTCTATCAGAGCCTAGACGCTTTAGATAACGGGGGCAAAGTTAAAAACAAAAGGCCTTTTGGGTTGACGAGACCCGCTTATCGTGTTTTTCCGAGTTTAAGTTAGTATTAAGGCACCGTTGTGTAAGTGACGTGTGTACGTCGAGTTTTTGAATAACCAATCCTCAATTGGTACGCTATCTCTAAATTTGGGATGAAACTACAACGCTTATCTGAATTTGATACATTAATTGCGAGCTTTAAATAAATCGTTGTTGCTAAAGCCCGTAAAACTTTATGCGACAGTCTCTTTTACTTCTCACATATTCTCCTAGTATTTTTAAGTTGTTATTTGCTATATATTTAAATTGCTTATGTGTCTCTCTGATATTGTGTTCGTCTTAGCTTGTAAGTAAAACCTGTTGTACTCCTGTTGGTCGGTTTTATTTCTCTCTATTACTCAGCATGTGGCACCACGTTACGCAACAGTTTATTTGTTTTCAATTTCTTTAAGGACCCTTTAACTCACCGACGAAGCTAGACACTGTTGTGATAACTCTTACAAATTCGGGATCTTACAAGAATTTAGCGCGTTAATTCGAGCTCAATAGTATTGTTCTGTTTATCTAGGTTGTACCGCTAGAGCCGTCTATTCTTTTATGTATTTGTAAACTACAACCGTTACAAAATCAGTGGCCGTGGCCGTTATCGAGAGATGGTCGCTATTAGGAGGGTCATTAATATAGATATTTCCGTATAATTATTGGGGTTCTATTTATTGTATTTACTTGTTTTTCTATTCTTTCCGTTTTAAAACCTCAAATATGTGCAACTTTTAATGTAAGATATTCAAAATCATCAAAATAATATTCAAAATAATTTAATAAACAGTTGTTTATATGAATAATAACTTTAGCAACACTAATGAGATTTGTTACCAACTATTACCAACAATTAATTCTTTTTGTGGTACCAACAATTTTTACTTTTGATTGCTCTATACACTTAAGTACTAGCAGAAATTTATTATCTCCCCCGTAATGTATAAGGCCCAGATGATTCTATATTTGCATATGAACTTCCCGAAGTTGCCGATAGGTGGCGATAAGTGTTACACTATTATAATATTTTAGTTTCCTGTTATTTTCACACCTAACACTCAATTTAAAATTAAAGATTAATTCAAACAAACTGAATAGTATATCCTAGTAATGTTTATACAAATAAAATATTATAAACTATTTTTAAATTATTGCGTTGTTCCGTTGTGTGGTAATATTATATCCGGTATTACAGCGTGTACTCTACTCGTGTATTACAATCTGGATAATTCCTGGGGGTGCTGGAATGGCTAGTTAAGAATCCTTCGCTATATAACTTGACGACTACCACGATTTCGCCTACATTTAAGCTGCCAACGGCCGATGAACTCAACAGGTTGCTGCTTCGAGGGAACGTATCTGCCTTTCGTTCTTTGTCGTATATTTCTCCTAAGGGAAATCTTGGGGCTACTTATCTTCTGAAGCTGTCAAATACTGTCACTAGCAAGAACCTTCCTTCTCGAAACTGCATACTACATAATACAGCTAAGTTTACTGTTTAAGAAACCTATTCACTATTCATGCGTATGAAGCTCACGTACATGTGACATTATACGATTTGAATCCCTAGCATGTAAGTAAATTTTTATTCGGGGTAGACTCCACCACCGACGTTCGGTTTTGTTTTTAACTAGCTCCATTAGTGCTTGAGCGCTTTAGATAAAGTGGGTGAAGCTAAAATAAAAGGTTTTTTGGGTTGGTGGGAGCTACTTACCATGCTATTCCGAGTTTTAAGTTACCATGTGTAAGTGACGTCTGTACGTCGAGTTTCCTTAGTAACCAATCCTTAATTGGAACGCTAACTTTAATTTAGGGTGTAACAAACAAAAGCCTAACTGAATTTCGACACATTGATTGCGAGCTTTAATTAAATTGTTGTTGCTAACACCCGTAAATCTTATGCGACAGTCTTTCTTACTTCTCACATATTCTTCTAGTACTGTAAGTTTTATTTGCTACATTTAATTGTCTATTTGTTTCTCTGATTTGTGTTCGATTTAGCGTATTAGACCTTTAGTAAAACCTTTTGAATTCCTGTTGATTGGTTTTATTTCTTTCTATTACCCAGCAGGTGGCGCCTCGTTAGGCAGCAGTCTATTTCTTTACAGTTTCTCAAGGTCCTTCACAACTCATTGACTAAGCCGAACACTGCTGTGCTAACTACTACAAATACTGGATCCTCCACGAATTTAGTGCGCTACTTCGAGCCAAATAGTATTGTTCTTCTCTATAGGTTGTATCGCTAGAGCCGTCGCTTTCTTTTATTTTTATTTGTGAACTACAACCGTTACAATCTTTGATGAAATATAATCGATTCTGAATCGATATCTATCACGACACTATAATCGCAATCTTCAATCAATGAGGAAACTGGAAAGCCAACGCATAACGCCACCTATCGGTGACTGAAGGAAACACTACACGTATAGAGAATCTACTGCTTGTATCTATAGGACGTTTTACATTCCGGGAGAGATGATGTATTTCTGGTACTACCTACAGGTAAATAATAAATCAAATTTTGTAGTTATGAGAAGGCCTCGACACCTGTAGAATGACTACTGGCGGCAACAACAATCCTGTTCATTTCGAGAAAATTGCTACCGGTAAAAGAAACAAGAAACTTCAAAACCGAAGAAAAACTTCTTGACTCCTGACTAAAGGTTTTCTTTTAGTCACGCGGTAGTTGCTCTCTTGTCTTGACAAAACCTTACTAAAATACCATATGAGTCCTTCTTGACCATTTTGAACCTGGAATAGTACTGCTCCTACAGCCAAATTTTCCTTTTTCGTTAGGGTATCTGAGAACTGTCGCGGTTACTAAAGACTGCTAAAGTCTTGAAAAGCGTCTACGTAGTGTTGGTCCCATTACAATTCTAGTCCTTCTTCTGTTAACTCCTTATTTTGTGCTTGTCTCTAGGTGTTGGTCATTCTTGCAGTGCTCTGATTGTTTCATGGGTCCGCCTGCACTTGGTCTCGCAATACTGAGTGTCCTTCTTTCAAAGGGCATGACGGTTTGTAAGAATTATATGTTTGATTATTTTTTTTTAAATTAAAATTTTGTTAAATCTTTAAACCAAGCTATTGTTATTAAGAATCCAAGCCTTAGGAAAAATATCAACTAAAGAATTTTAAACAAAGATAGTTTCATGCTCACATTCAATATAAATTTATTTTATTCAACACAGAAATGCAATCATCGAATAACATTTAATGGCGCCCAACGTGGGGCCAAAAGAGATAACGTGGTATTTACGTTGTTTCAAGCATTTAAATATTTCGAACGTAGTTACAAAAATTAAATGTAATTAACAATTAATATTATTAAATAATTGAATTTGTTTGCAATTACTCAAATGTAATAAAAATTTGCTTTAAATTCATTTATTACGTTGCATAGAGTAATTATTCAAATAAAATTAACACACATATGGTAAATGATACATTGTGGTTTCACGTTAAAACAAATAATTGTTTCAATTAATAAATAGATGTTATTTGTTATTTAAAAAATATTTTCGACTTGAATTTATGTCATATACAGGGTTGTTAAAAGGTAAGTCCATATTGTATATGGTGATTAAATATTTTTGAACAAAATGGAAACACATAGCAAAGAATAAAAATGTTAACATTTATTCAAACAATTCTGGAAAGAATAAAAAAAAGCAAGAACAATATAGTGCAAAATTAGACCAATAACATGAAGAAATAATACAATGTTATAAAGAAACCAATACGAATATGGAAATTACAAAAAAATAAGAAACAGAAAATGAAGAAGAAACAGAAATAGAAGCAAATACACTAAAGATGAAAATAAATACCAATTTGAAAATAAGCAACGAAATGAATAAAGATGAAGAAAATGAAGTACAATTGAGAATGAAAAATTACAAACAAAGAAAATTAAATACAGAGCAAGATGAAGATATGCCAAAGTAGCAAATAAATGAAGAAATAGAATATAGAAGAAGAAAATTTAATGAAGAATAAAGAAATATCAGATGTCGTGTTGAACATAGAAGATAATACTGAAGAAAGCAAGAAGAAAAGATAAACTAAAATTAAAAATAATGAAATGAAAAACAAAATGATAATAAAGAAGAAAAAGATGAAAAAATGAAAGGAAATCAACACAATGCAAACGAAAAATGAGAAACACAATAGATGTAAAATATGAAGTACAGAATACAAGAAGATAAGAATAAGAAGAAGAATACAACCAACAAAAATGGAAAAAATAAAAGACCAAAACTGAAGATGATAATGGAATATGGGGGATTCTTTGAGGAAGATGAAAAAGAAAGTGTCTCAGAGGAAGGGAACAACAATAGAAGATCGCACAAGATACGAAAATGTGGGAAAAAGGCAAAAACTCTAATTAGAAAGATCGGGATTAAAAATAAAGTTAAAATAGAAATCGGCAATAAATAGGACATTAATGAGGTATAGTTATTGGAAATGAAATTAAGATCAGTTTAGAATTTTGTGTATATAATAAATAAGATAAGAATTTATAAAGTAAGTAAAATTAGTTATAAAAGAAGTTGTAGGTTGGGAGGTAGGGATAGTTTAGAACAATTGTTTTGAAAGAAAATTTTAGGAAAGTTAAAATAGGAGAGTCAAAGTAGATGAGTTATAATAGGTTATATCTAAAAAATAAGTTATGAGAGAAAGTTATTTTAAATAAGGTTAGCTATGAAATGTTGTTTTGAAAAAGAAAAAGTTAGTATTGAAAAGATTTATTCTGAAAAAGTTAGTTATGAACAATTTATTAAATTATTTTGAAAAAAGTGAAAGAGAACTCAATGATCAACTGTCAGTTTGGTAGAAAGAAAGATAGAAATGCAAATATAGTTGAAGAAGAAATGTAAAATAAAGAAGATAAATAAGAAGTATTGGAAAAAGAATAATTCAATAGAATGGAAGTTATTATAAAGTATGTAAACGGCGATAAGAAAAGCCATATGATGAAGTTATATAAATGAAAAATATAAAAGAAGTTGAAATATAAAGAAATATAAAATGAAGTTACATGAAATATATAAAACTACGATGAATAAATGAAGAATAAGAAGATATCTACAAAGAAATAAATGGTGAAATCGGAAGATAAAAGTGGTGTAAAAGCAAGCACATACAATATATTCATGAAAATACATTGAATCAAAACTTTGAGGAAAAATATAAGAAACAAGTTAAGAATAAGAAAAGTGAAGAAAAGGTGCGGAAAGAAAGCTGCTGATCATTGACTTTTTACGTAAAATTTAGAAATGAAAGATTATTACCAAGATTTAGAAAAAGCAAAAAAAGAGTTTAAACATATTTAAGAAGATATGAAGAAAAAATAAATAGAAGAATAAGAAAGAGAACAAGATTCAAAAGAGAGAAGGAGATTAATTAACCCAGTTATTGTAAAAATGGTTTAAAACCAAAATAAAGCTGTGCATTGTTGAAAAACCTGCGAAGTGTGGTAAACCTGCGAAGTAGTATTAAAAATATCTATAAATAAAGTTGTTGGTAAAAGAAACATAAACAATTAAAACCAAAATTAAAAAATAGAAGAATAACTAACACTAAGGAAAAGTTGAGGAAGCAGTGCAGGTTCAAGAGGTCACTGCCGAGAACCGTTGAAGGTCGGACGTAGACATCGAATAGATTTACAAGGTTAGTTTAAGTTAGTATATTTAAATATGTGTATTAAAATTAAATAAGATTGTAACGATTTATAAATTGCGCAAAGCCGTGCACGTAACGTTAGTTAGGATTATATTCATATTTGTAAAAATTATACGTTGTAACACACCTCTAGCAACCTTGCATACATGTGCGTCATACAAGATCATCAACCCGTATCCGAGCGCACCCTACAATAGCTAACGAAGTACGTCCTCCACCCACGCGAGAGCGCGGGCGATAACCTTCGCACATCCTCATTCGCTGAATACAGCTTATATGAGTCGGAAACCTCCACCGAAGTCATCCTACGATCAATACAGCTCGATAAGCTAAACAATAGGAACGCATCTCCTGGGGATCATTCCACTGCTTACGATTTGTGTCCAAGTGGCTAGGAATATTTGTGTGTTTATGCATACTACTTTAATGTTTGTTTACATGTGTCTTTGATTAAAGCCATTTCGCTTTATTCTGTGATTATTTATAACCACTACCGAACACCACCCCCAACAACTGGCGCCCAACTAGCAGCCGTACCACACCTAGACCGAAACACCCGACCGTACGGATCAACAACCAACACCACGGATCCCGGCCAGTTACCCGATTGCACCAGCGGAAAATAGCCATGCAGAATCCGGAACCAGCGCCACAACCCCCCATCCAACTGACGATAGAGCAACTGAACCAGTTAATGACCAACGTCGCGTATTAAGCTACAAAAAGCACTGGCTCGTTCTCCAAGTGCACAGCGAGGTACCACGGCGGAGAAGGAAGTGCAGGCATTTATCGACGCCATCCAAGTATACAAGGATTGCGAGCGCATCAGCGAGCAGAACGCTATCAAGGGGCTTTCAATGCTCTTGGAGAAGGAAGCAGCAACCTAGTGGCAAGGAGTCAAAGATACCATCACCTCGTGGCCAGAAGCGATGGAACATCTCCGCAAAGCCAGGGGGTCCACCAAAGCACCCCACCAACTCTTGAGGGTAATCTTCGAGACAGAGCAGCCATAAACCACAGTGACGGAACGCTTTATCTGCGAAAAGAGGGCACTTCTCGCCAAGCTACCCGAAGACCGCAAGATGCCCCTAGCACTCCAGCTCGACACAGTATATGGGCTCCTACACCGAAGAGTTCGCAAGAAAATTACAAAAGCGCAGTTCAACATCTTCAAAGGCCTCATATTCGAGCTCCGCACGCTCTAGGAGAAAACATCAGCACCAGCATCCAAAGGGGAAGCGCCACCCAGGAAGAAATGTAACTTCTGCAAGAACCTGGGCTACACGGTCGACGAATGCAGAAAGAAGAAAAGGCAAATAACGCAACTTACGCGCCAACCACATCATCGACCTCCGGATTGCAGATCGCCTGCTTTGGCTGTCAGACACCAGGAGTCATCAGAAGCCAGTGTCCGAAGTGCAAAGAAAGTCAGGCCGCACTAGCGCAGCTAACCTTCTACCTGGCCGAGAAGAAAAAACTTCTTAACACTGCTAGCAGAAAGCGCACGTGTCCCCTACTACACATGAACCTGGGCACAAACCGCGGCTGTGCTTATATTGACACGGGAGCCCGGCAATGCATCGCGGGGCACACCCTGTACGAAGTTATGAAACGCCAAGAAGCATCATTCCGGAGCCACCGTATCAACCTGATACTGGCGGACGGACAGAATAGGTCACAAAACATCCTCACAACACGCGTCAACACGAAAGGACCATCCCGACCGAATTCATTGTTCTACCAAACGCCCTGAACAGAACGCTGTTAGGAATCGACTTTATCGAAGACGCTGGCCTTATTCTAGACCCGCCCTCGCGCCAATGGTGGTTCAGGGCCAACCGCAGATATAGTACTCTTTTGACGCCGAAACCACACCCCATCGACCCTGGAAACTAGTGCAAGTCTAAAAACGCCCTCTCTATCAGGGGACTTTCTACGACACAGCGTTGGCTACCAACCCCAGAGTCAGAACAATTCATATGAACGCCCTTTTTGGCCCGGACGAGAAGTATGCCACTAACAAAGAGGACGAGTACTCGTTCAAAAGGCAATACCACACCTTCACCAGCTGCGTCGAAGACATTGCCCTAACAGCGCCAGGTCCCAGCCTGTTTCCCCACTCACCCAGGAAACAACGACCCCGGGTCAGAATCCTGATGGCTGATGGCCCTATGCTCAGACGACGGTTAGGCACTATCACTCCCTGCTCAAGCCCAACTCAAAGCCCTACTCGAGAGTTATAGGGATATCTTCAGCCCAGCCCAAGAAGCCACCCCTTACGGAGAGCATCGAATCGATACAGGAGAGCCGCAACCCGTGGCAACGCCTCTATATTGCATGCCGGTCCCAAAGACAACCCTGCTGAAGGCAGAGATAGATAAGATGCTACAACACGCAGTCACTGAAGAGTGTGATTCATTCTGGGCCGCCTCAGTAGTAATGGTGCCAAAAACTAATAACGAAGTGCGCGTATGTATAGACTATCGTAAGTTAAACAAATTAACAGTGCCTGACCGCTACCCCTTGCCACGAATGGACGATTTGTTACACATGGCTAAAGCAGAAGTCATCGCAACGTTTGACCTCAAATTCGGGTATTGGCAGATATCAGTGCGCAAGTGCGATAAGGACGAAACCGCCTTCGTGACGCCATTTGGACTATTCCGTTCTAGAAGAATGCCGTTCGGACTGTGTAACGCCCCGGCCTTATTTTAGAGATTAATGGATTGATTCCGCGCGAGCATTCCCTAGGTCACCTTACTAGCATACCTGGATGACCTCATCCTCCTATCACACTTGGTTGACCGTCACTGCGAAGATTTAAAAGTAGTGCTAAATCAATTACGCCACTACAAGCTGCACGCCAGGCAAGCCAAATGTACCTTCGGTTGCCACAAGGTGAAGTGCGTAGGCCACTACATAACTCCTGAAGGCATCCAAGTAGACCCAGAAAAAACGAGAGCAGTCACGGACCTACCCGAACCCAGATCTATCAAACAGCTGATGTCCTACCTACAAACCTGCTCACGGTACTGACGGTTCATCCCTGGTTTTGCTGACGTCTCACGCCCACTTTCAATGCTGCTAAAAAAAGATTGCCACCTGGTCCTGGGGACCAGACCAAGTCAACGCCTTTCTCCTGCTAAAGGAACCGCTAACATCGGCACCCACAAGCCGATACGAACTCACCGTTCATAGTACGCACTGACGCGAGTAGCTATGGGGCTGTCTCTGCCAAGGAGAAGGACCAGAAGATCGCCCGGTTGAGTACGCGACTGCTGATCCCAGCAGAGAAGAACTACTTAATCCCGGAACGAGAAACCTTAGCCATAGTATCAGCTTTCCACAAGTTTAGAGAATACCTGAAAGGCAGCCCAATATCCGTCATGACTGACCACCAACCGCTAAAATGGTTGCTGACTATCAAGTCACTCACCGGAAGATTAGCAAGCTGGGCCTTGCCCTTCAGTCATACGACATCTCATACAAATATGTACCCAGGAAAGCAAACGTAGTAGCAGACACGCTATCCCGACCACCATGCGATCACTCATCGGAGCAAGAATGCACCGCTTGTCTGGTGGACCTCGACATACCAAGCAGGAGTAGTTCAGACATCCGAAACGAACAAATGAGAGATCCAGAACTACGCAAAATCATAAGATGCTTCGAACATCCAAACTCTGCACCAGTCGACTACACGCTGGACCGACAGAGGCAGGTATCCTCTGTCGGTCCAGCGTGTGTAGTCTGTCTGGAGGCATACTATTCCGTTATGACCCTGATTCAGACAGCGAGGAAACCCAACAGGTAGTTTCTAGCCACAAACGGGACACTATCCTGAAAGAATATTAGGACGTGCCCACAATTGCCACTATGGGGAAGACCGCACCTTCCACCGTATAGCTACCAGATACTATTAGGTCGCCATAAGAAAGTATATTGCCGAATATGTTCGGCACCGCATAAAATGCCAACGGTGCAAAGCCAACAACTAAAAGCCAGCCAGTCTGCTACAAACTTCAGCATCAGCGCAGCGCTTCAAAACACTGGCCATTGATCTGTTCGGCCCCCTACCGGAAGCACCATCCGGGGAAAGATGGATCCTTATCACCGAAGATATCATGTCCAGATGGGTGGAGTTTTTTGCTATCCAGACAGCAGATGCCGAAACCTGCGCCCTGACACATTAATAAACGAAATATTCATGAGATACGGGACTCTTAGAAAAATCCGAGACACACGAAAGGGCTCAAGACAGAGCCAAAGCAATAGCCGATGCAGGTCGCCGAGAAGCACAAACCTTCCAACCAGGAGACCTAGTTTGGGTTAAAACCCACTTACTTAGCAACGCCGCTAAGAAGATGACGATGAAGTTCCAACCACGACGAGACGGACTCTACTGTATTCCAACACAAACTTCCTCTATCACATACGAAGTAGCATCGAACGAGAGACCAACACAACCTTTGGGGAAGTACCACACTTCAGCACTCTCACACTACCAAGGAGCAGCAGAAAACACGTCGGAAACAGTCCAACCCCTGCAGCCCTTGAAGAAGAGAGGAAAGTCTCCAAAGAAGAACAAAGCCCTGAACCCTACGTCGCCTATCGGGTTTAGATGGGGAGTCTGTGACACACTTCTAGCAACCTTGCATACACGTGCTTCATACAAGATCATCAACCCGTATCCGAGCGCACCCTACAATAGCTAACGAAGTACGTCCTCCACGCACGCGAGGGCGTGGGCGATAACTTTCGCACATCCTCATTCGGTGAATACCGCTTATATGAGTCTTATTTAATTGCCTGGAACGTTTTGTTACTAACTTGTTTCTTCTTCTTTATGTTATTTATTCTTCTTTTTAAACATCCTTTATTTCTTCCAATGTTTTAACTTCTTCTTTATTGTCTCATTCATTCTATTTTTATCACTTCACGTCCGATATTCCTACAATGGCATGTTTTTGCCTTGTTTTTATTGCTATTATATCTTTTAACATCATTTCTTCCGATTCGGTTCCATCCGATTCTGACACTTTTTGTGGACAAATTTTACATCAATGTCCGATTTTTGCACAAAAGAAATTACGCAATTTTTCAGACGCACTTTTGAAGTCTCTTGCAACTGATGAGATCGTGTAAAATTGTAGTAATTTTACAGTATGTCCTGAAATAGGATTCAATTATGTTCCGAGAATGAAAATCTTAAGGGACAATTCTAGTTTTAATTTGTCATCTTTTTCTGACTGTATAGATTTTTATACAAATACAGCCAATCTTTTAGACGTTCCACTTTTTAAACCCTAAAGATTGTAGAAGAATAATTTTTTGTAGTAAACGCATCAAGTCCAAATTAAAAAACTCAACTGTTTTATGAAGGCCGTTTTTAACCACAATGTCAAAGAAGGCGCCACTACCTGTTAAATGCGTTACATTCTGTTATCGATTAAATTAGATGCTCTTGCAAATATGAGACATTGTGCCGAGTAGGTACTGACGAACTCGAAACTGAATGTTACGTGCTATGCACTTGATTGATTTATTCGTGGATTTGACGGGTTGAGCTGACATGACTTGACTTCAATTAAATCGAGTGAAAGACTTAAATTATTAAATGTGTGCTTGGTGCGACTTCATTTATATGGTGCGGTTAAGTAGGTCGGTGCTGAATCGACAAGGTTGTTGCGATTATATGTTTCGTCAATAAAGTGTTGCTTTTTGTGCTTCTTATTTATTTATCATAGTAATGCATTAATGCTGCAAACTTTATAAATAATATAGTGCATGTAAACGTTCCTTTCAGTAACTTTCTTGTAAATTTCAACAAAATATGAATTCGGAACTGGATTTATTCACGAATTTGACATTTTGAGTTGACTTAACTCGACTAAAATTAAATCGAATGTATAACTTAAATTATTGATGTGTTCTCGGCGTGACTTTATTTGTATGTGGTTGAGTAAGTCGGTGCTAAATCGACAAGGTTTTCTCATTGAAGTATTGCTCTTTTGTGTTTCTTATTAGCAATGCATTAATGCTGCAAACTATAGTGAATAATATAGTGCATGTAAGCGTTTCTGTAGGAGACTTCCTTGTGAATTTCAACAAAATACCTGATGTTTTTGACGACTTATAATTTTTAGAAATCGTTTGCTTCAAGAACAAAGTTATACAATATTATATATTGATAAAACATAGCAACTCTGCCGATCAAAAAAAAGATTTTACAGAACTTAGTTGGTTATGAATCATATGCAACCGGTTTAAAGATGAAATAAGGAATACTGAAGAAAAAGTTAGACGAATAAAGTTAAATGAAAAAGATCATAAAATAAAAACAAATTAAGTGTTTACAAATTGACCTCCAACGTGGAACGGTAAAATAAATTCTATATTACACAAAGTTGCTCCAACCATGAATCCATTGAAATTTTATTTAAATTTTCAAATTCAAAACTCCTACAATTTCGATCATCGTTTATAAACTTTGCAGATTCAGCTTTTACTCATTAGGTTGCAGCCACTCATACCAGTGCCAAAGTGGCGACCCCGACGATGTGCCAATATCGAGATGTACATCCTATTTCTCATTATTAATCTTTTTTTTCTGCTCTTATTTTATTTCTTCTAGGTTAAGTTGATACAGATGTGATGATTAAATTTGTGCAATTGTGATAATGCAAACATTTCGTTATAATTTTATTATTTTATTTACAAACTATTTAATTTTGCGTTTGGCAATGCCTAACACAATCTGATGTTCAAATTTTAAATTGTCATAATATGATATAGTTTGATAAACTTGCATTGCATTCATTTGAAGAATTAGAATAAGGCACGTTTCTGAAAAAACATACAAAAAAAGTTATACAAAAGCATTCTCTATTTGCTTTAGGTTGTTGACTTGCGTGTTTCTTTCACTACTACCAGCTGAGATAAAAGTGAGCGATTCCACAGCATAATAAGCATACAGCAATGTATCTCCTTACTAATTCAAAAAGCACTTTGCATGCATTTTTTCTGTACATACTAGTCGTAGCTTTACAAATATTATGCGACCTCGAACTATGTATTAAACAGAAGTGTCGGTCATTTAGGTGTTTTATTTAATAAACCAAGATACGTTGCTGTATATTTATTATACTGTGATTCTCTAACACTCACTCATTCATGACAACCTTAGTGGTGGATTATTTCTATGATAATTGTGGAATTTCCTAATGCTATATTTAAAGCTTATAATAATTCTGTATTTATTAAGTAATAAATACAGTTCTCAACAGAACGTAACCTTGGAATCGATGAATAATGGTATCGACAAAATAAAAACAACTGTATTCCTATTTATTTTATTAACTGTAAGAGTTCAAAAGCTCCATTTCTGAATTTTTTCTTTTAGCTATTCTACATAATCGCACTCGTTTATAAATAAACTGTATCAACACCATCAGAGACACACAAATCAAAAAACCACTACCAATCATTAGCAACTGTACGAACGTGCTGTTTTTTTCGATGCTCGTACGGGCACTATTGTCCACTGACACACGACTCAGATTGTTCAAATAGTTTTGAGATTGAGCTACGCTTTTCTCGAGCGTATCAACACTTTCTTTGATAGTTCCGGTAAGATTAAAAACTGCTCCAAACACAACATCTTCGTCTTCGTCGAAACAAGAAATACCATCGACGTTTTCGTCGTCGTACTTACCGGTTTTATTAAAAAGATAATCGATCTTTCTGTTTTTGAACGTTTTCAGTAGTTCGAGCAAAACCTGCACTGCCATTTGTTACCGTGAAGACCGACGAAACGTAAATTTTCGTTGTGTTCCAAAAAGATTTGTAGTTAAAATAACTCAAGTGATTTTCTTCTAAGTCCAACATTTGGAGTTGTTCCAAAGGAAACAGAGCGAACTCGTTTAACTTAAAGAAACTATTAAACGATATATTCAACATCCGCAAATTGCGATTGTTAGAGAAAATGCTGTTGTTTAATTTAACTAGCCCGTTGTGATCTAGCAGTAATTTATTCAATTGAGGAAAGTGTTTAAAACTACCAGTATACATGTATTTGATTCGGTTGTGGCTTAAGATTAGTGTATTCAAATTAGGTAGACCGTAGAACATCTCCGTTTCCAAACTTTCAATATCATTGTTAGCCAAGTTTAAAATTTTTAAAGACATTAAACCTTGGAACGCTTTCGGTTCTACCACCACTAAGTCATTGTTGAAAGATCTAACATCATCAACTGCTCTATTCCAAAAACGTCGATGATTTTATAGTTACAAGTTTGTTGTTGCTTAACACGAGATGGTTGTTTGTAAGCGGATGCATGCGAAATCGAGCAAAAGCTCCGGGTTCTATAGTCGAAATTAAATTCATCTCCAATGACAGCAGCGAAACATTTACTACACCAGTAAAAGCGCCTTCTCGCAAAGATGTTAGCAAATTGTGGTCCAAAAGTAACCGATTGTTTAATAAACCATCGAACACTAGTTGTTCAAAAGCTCCTGGTTCTACTTGACTAATGCTACAAAAAGAAAGGCTGATTTCTAACGCGCTAAGGTTGGCGAAAGCATTTTTACGTATAATCGTCAGGTTATTGTATGTCAGATCTAACCGAGCCACTGTACCGAAAGCATTTGGTTCGATAATTTCAACATCGTTTTCGGTTAAATTCAGATTGCGTAAATTGTGAAGGTCACTGAAAGCACTAGTTTTGACATTGCTTATACTATTTCGCGCTATGTTTAAAGTAGTCAAAGAGGTGGTTCCTTCGAAAGCAGCTGGTTGGATGTATTTGATGTCGTTGTCACTTAGCTCTAACAGTGTTAATTCACTTAAGCCGATAAAAGTACCGGTGTTCACGTGTTTAAGTTTGTTTTTGCTTAAGTTTAAATGAGTCAATTTTGTCAGCGAGGAAAATACTCCAGGGTCTAAAGAAACGATTGCATTTAGGCTTAAATCTAATTTAGCCAAAAGTTTTGACGCCGAAAAAGTCACTGTGTAATCCGCCGAGAGTGTTTCCTGATAAATCAAGTTTTGTTAAATTTGCTAAACCATCAAATGCTTTTGGTTTATTATTTGAAGATCGTTGTCACGCAGACATAGTTGTTTCAGATTAGAGAGGCTGCGAAACGTGCTAGCATTTAGTTGGCGTAGTTCATTGTCGCGGATGTTTAAGGTTTCTAGTCGTGACAATGACGTGAATACTTGAGGACTTAATTCAATTAAATGCGATGACGATAAATCTAGATGTTTCAACATCGGCAGTTTAGAAAACAAGTGAATTTGAAGAGTCCCCAAATGATTTTGAGATAAATCTAAAGTGCGTAACTGTTGAACTGACTCAAAAGCGTCTTGTGCAATTTTCTTAATACCGGAAGAACTTAAATTTAAGCTAAGCAAATTATTCATGCTGGAGAAGACGTTTGAAGACAGTTCTTGAAAATTGTTGTTGTTCAGTGACAAACTGCTTAATTTGGATAACGTAGAAAAAGCATCTTTTTTGATTATTGAAAGATCGTTGAAGGAGAGATCCAGTATCTCAAGGTTAGAGATGTTGCTTAAAGAAACACTGGTGATGTCGTTGCTGCTCAGGTACAGTTTCCTCAAGGAACTTGGAAACTTTTGATTGGTACTAAGTTGCGTTAAACGGTTGTTGCTCAATTGCAGCACTTCTAATTTATTTAGTTTCGCAACAAATCGAATTTCGCTTATTTGGTTAAGAGCCAAGTCTAAATGTGTTAGTTCCTCAAAACCATCAAACGCGTCCAGCGTCACGTCCTGAACTCGACTGTTTTTTATACTAAGAAATTCGATATTTTTACGTAAAGTTTCCGAAAATTTGAGTTTGTCGATCAATGGTAGAGTAGAATTTTCAATTTCTAAAACGTTGGCAAGTAGAAGAGTACCGTCTAGAACGGATGGCAAATCCAATGTTGTAAGTCGTGTGCAAATGGTCCGTTTCAAGTAGATGAAGTCTACTAAAGCGCCGTTCCAAAAGCATTTTTGCGCCATTATCGTTTGCATGATCTGGACCAGAACTACTACGGTCGATTGTCTCATTTTCTGAAAAATAAAATTTAAATTTTAATCTTGCGTTCAATTAATCGAATACTAACCGGTTTTGTATTAATAAGCTACGATAAATAATGTAAAGTTAATTATCCATAGCGTGAATGATCCACCTGTAAACAAAAATTTAAATTAAACCACCTAGTGTATGTAATAATTGCATGAGGAAATTGGATTTTTTTATCGTGTATTTTATAAAAGTCATTAAATTTATTTATGTTATTAAACAGAAATAATTGTTTACGGTTTAAGGAAATTACTACAGATTGCCATTATCATTATATGAACAATTTACATAAAATGGGTAAACCCACATCTACCTACAATTATTGTTGACCTTAACTTGGATTTTGTCAATTATGGGTAAAATAGAACAAAAATAGAAGACAAAAAATACATAAATAATTATCACATATATTCTTACCAACAGATAGAAACCTACAACTGATGTCACATACAATAATGGAAGATAGATGAAGAAAAATTGGGATAAAAACAAAAAAATCATTGACATGAATAAAAACAGTAAAAGTAAATAGACTAACAAAAAATGACTTTATCTTACGAGCTGCTTACTTAAAAAGAACCGTTAATTTTTGTTATCCCGTTTTTCAAAACGTTGTTTAACTTTTTTGGTTTGTTTAAGATATTTCTCAATAATCAGTGACTTTTTGGTTATTACAATTTTCTGTTTTTTACACGATTCCTTTGCCAAAATTCCATTTTTGCTTGTGTATTTTGGGGAATCAAAATTTTGGTGAATCGTAGATTAGGGAATCATTGACTTTGGAGAATTAAACAAAAAAAAACACTTAGCTAAAAAAATATACAGTGTGTCAATTTAAAAACTTACAATGGGTAATATCTCAGAAACAAAAAATGCTTAAAACCGTTTCTAGGATAGGAAGGGAGAACTAAAGTGACATAAAAGAAAACTCACCCTCATCAATCTCTTAGCCCCCACCTAACCCAACTGTAAAAATTTGCTTTCACTATTTTATAAACGCCTTACTAAAGATGTTCTGTTTAGCACCAGTGAGTAGTTTCCGTTTGTAATCATCTTCACTAGTAAGTAGCTTTGCCGGACAGGCTAAATAACCAAATCTCAATTATTTCATACAGAAATTATCGTTAAAACTGGTAAAACTTTTATTATGAAAAAATATGTCTTCTCAACAACAACTCAAAAACAAAAACTCGCTATCTTGATACTTACTTTTTTCACTTAAATCATAGATGAAGCGACTCCACAATAAATGACACCGGCCCCCAATTCTGATCCAATTCCTGGAACTGAATCACTTCTGTCTTCAACCCCAAACTTTTTTCCCGAAGGTTCTCACCGTCACGTCCACATTTCTCACCAGTTTGTCAGCTCCGGAATAAAGTTTAGAGACGACTCCCTTCTTCCAAGTGTTTTTTGGAATGTTGTCATCTACGATAAAAACAATTTCACCAACTTGAATCGGTTTTCCATGTCTCTGCTACTTACATCTAATAAGTAAGTTGGTAAGTAAAACTTCGTCAACTGTTCCCAAAATCAATCTACGTAACGTTGAGCGATCATATATCTCTTGCGTATTGTTTCATCAGTAGTAGTAGTAGTTAATTCTGGAAATGTTTCTCTTTTGAAACGATGTCACCTTAGCAAATCATTAGGTGTGATTGGAAGTGGGTCAGCTGGATCGGTTGAGACTTGAGTTAGTGATCTTCTGACTTCATGACCGTTAGCAATGTAGTGTCTTTGGGAGCTTTTTCCACGAGTATGTTGTGCATTGCCTTTTTCACACTCTGTACCATACGTTCCCACATTCCACCTTAATGACAGGCTCCTGGAGTCATAAAATGCCACTCCAATTCAAATTTCCTGATTTTGCCAAGCCATGTAGTTCTGTTGCTGCCCCACAAAGTTTGTACCATTATCTGAGTAAAGATGTCTTGGATGTTCTCTAGAATCGATGAACCTTGACAAAGCTTGCATAAATTCATCTGTATACTCAAATCATGAACTACTTCAATGTGTATTCCTCGAGAAACCATACAAGTAAACAGGATACCCCAGCGTTTCTCATGTCTTCTTCCAACGGTAACTGTCATTGGGCCAAATCCATCTACTCCTGTTTGTGTAAGCATTGAAGAATAACAATCCAATCTCCCAGTAAAATCAATCCCATTATGGTTGGTTCAAGCATCGTCTTATTAAGTTTACATTTCCAACAGCATCGAAACCTTTTTCCAACTACTGTCCTTCCATGTATGATCCAAAATCTTCTCTTCAGATTGCATAAAACCGTTTCCACTCCTACGTATCTGTTTCTCTTGTGTTCATCATCGATAAGAATATTTGTGACGTGATGATCTCTTGGAAGAATGACAGGAGAATGTGAAATTGGCAGCTTCAGCTTACTATCTCTGAATCGTCCAGTAATAGCAAGTAGACCATCAGTGTCCACAACAAGATTGCTTTTCAATTTTTGAATTTCATCCGAGAAGCACTCCATTTGAACCAATTTTAAAATAAAATCTCTCCACTGTTCAACTGACCATTAGTGAGTACTGTAGATGTAGAATGGATTGACTGTTTTCCTTTTTCTCCTCCATCAATCTGAGTAAGTGGTGGCTGTGTATGAGCTTTATTTTTTATCTTCAACTTCCACTTTCCTGCAGATGCCAAAACCAACGAAAAGACCCGTACTAATTTTTTGTAACTGGAAAATCTATCAAAACGCACCAGTTCCCTTTCGCCTTCACTCAACCTGCTCTCCACACTAGTGTGAAGCCGGATCTAAATGGAGTTCTGGAGTTGTCTTCTCTACCTGTTATACTGCACAATATGAAATATCTTCTGACCTTGTTGCTGACCAATTGTCTTCGTTTTCATTTAAAAATGTTGGACCACTGAACCAATCTTCATTAATAATGTCTTGCATTGTACTCCTAGTTGCGATGTTAGCTAGGTTTAGTTTGGTAAGCACCCACTTCTAGTCTGTATTATCAGTCAGCTCCTGAATTTCTTCTACCCTGTTAGCCACAATCTTCTTAAAACGTTGAGTTTCAGATGAAATCCAGCTTAAAACCATTTTTAAGTCTCTCCAAAAATAGGTCTTGTTAACCTTTACTTTAGACTCTTTCAAAATACTAGCGGCTCGTCTCGCTCCGAGTACGGCTGCTTGAAGCTCCAGACAAGGAATTGTTAACTTTTTGAGTAGAGCCACTTTGACTTTTGAACTCACAAATAAAACACTCACTTTACTAACTGTTTTTATTCGAAAATAGCAAACTGACATGACGAGACTGCAAACTTGACGGTTCGTTGGCCTCTCTCTCCTTCCAAAATTTTCTGGTCCAAAAAGTAAAGTAATCCGTGTCAGGATCCCACCATAAACCTAGTACTCTTCCCGTTGGAATGATGCACTTATCTTCTAAGGCCTTCAGTCCAGTAACTCGTAAGTCCTCGGGTATGCTGGCAATGACGTCACGACTATTAGAAGTCCATTTCTTCAAAACAAAATTAGCGTTTTGATTAACATCATGTAACTCCGATCTCAGTTGAATTGCCTCCTCAACAGTTACAGCTCCAGTTAGACAGTCGTCAACAAAAAAATCTTCCGTTATTATCCTGTATAACTCAGGATTCTTATCTTTCACAATAATTTCAGCGTTGTAATTCTTCGCATAAATAGCAGAGGAAGGAGAGCAGGTAGCACCAAAAATCATTACGTTTATATGATGCATGTCCGGTTCTCGTGATGAGTCCCGATCTCTCCATAAAAACCGCTGACTGTTACAATCCTCCTTACGAAGGTGTACTCTGTGGAACATGTTCTCGATATCTCCGTTAATGACAATAGAATGACGACGAAAGTTCCAAAGTACCGATGTAAGTGATCTTATTAAGTCTGGTTCTTTGCTGCTGCATCAAAAACAAGCCTTAACTTGCCTGGCTTGTTGGGGTTGGTAATGCCAAAATGTGATATGTACCTACCAATTACGCTCACTGTGAATTGCAGCTTCCTGTGGCGAGAATTTTGTGATGTATCCTTTTCTAAGGTACTCATCAAACTTCTCCGTGTATAGTTTTAAAAGCTCCATTTCTTTCTTCATTCTTTGTTTAATCGATAAAAGCCGATTCAATGCCTGGGTTTTACTTTCGGGGAGTATTACTGCTTCATTCCTCCAAGAAAAAACATAGATCCTCTATTTGCAATTGAGGTTTGTCCCACGATTACTGCACCTTCCAATACCTGTCTCTTCTTTTCACAGCAAAAGCAGCCTATTTCTGTTTTTTTATCTTCATCTCCACTTGAGATAAAATTAGATCCAAACCGCCCCCATCTGCGACGTTGTCGAAACGATTTGTGCTCCTTATAAAATGAAGGTACATTAACTTTAGGTTTGATGACCAGAATAGCAGCGTCGACTTTCTTATTTATCCAAAATCAAAAACTGTTCTAAGTTGGGCTTTCTATCCTCTTTTATCTGATATCCACTCATACCACTGTATGCAGAGTGGCATTAGGAGTTTACCCACTAGCTCAATCACTAGTTGCCTATTATGTAGATAATCCAGCTTTCGTTGTATGCGCATATGTTTGTTGTAACATACTGTGTATAGTATTTATATGCACACTATACATAGTATGAAAAGCAGTTGGCAACATGCAGCGTCACAACTGGGAGTGCTAACACATTGTAAAAAGAGATTACTAAATAAAATATAAATTGTAATCAATCTTTATTAATTAAAACGTAACTAACCAAACATTACATGGCGCAGTTAATAAGGTATTAAAATATTACAAGAATCTACAACGAAATTTCAAAAATAAAATATCCATATAATATATATATATATGATAGAACAAAATGGAGGATGCCAGAAAACCTGAAGTATTAAATTTAAATGGAAATATAAGCGCAAATTGAAGAAGTTTAAACAAAATTATCAAATTTATATGTTTGCGACAGAGAAAATACAAAAACGGAAGAAGTAAAACAAATATGTTCTTGAGCTCTTGGAGAAGACGCAGTTGAATTGTTTAATACCTTGGAGATATCTGATGAAGACAGGAAGAAAGAAGAAGAAATTATAAAAGCCTTTGATGCATACTGTGACCCGAAGCAAAATGTAGTGTACGATGCTGGTTCCAAATTCCACTAAAGACTCCGGCTTATTCTGATGCTGCTGTTGCTTTTGCCTTTTCTACCAGGTACTCTAGTACAAACTCGGTCTACCAAACCTCTGCTTAAGTGTAGACAGAATTTTGGAAGGTTGGCTTAGTTTCCGAAAGGTGACATACTGCGGCTAGTGCGTTTTCCTTCAAGGCTATCCTCATTCTTGTCAGATTTTCACTGGCTCGTACTTGTATTTTCTTGTAGTTCGAAAGTACTATGCTGAGAAGTTCTCCCAGTCAACTGGATTAACATCAAAATTTGGTAAGTTCCTGTTCTAACTATTGTTTTCTGACGATTTCCAAAGGTACGCTCTAGAGCACTTGCCAACTGATCAACGAAGTTGTTGTTGGGGTATGCTTCGAATGGTAAGGGAGAGGATAAGTGATAAGTCCTTCCAGATAAGTTGCTTGGTGTTGGTGGCTGCTGATCGCCGGCTTTACTTACACTTTGAGCTCATATTCTAATGTCAGCTGAGTTCTCTCCATCACTTATAACAGATTCAACTTCATCGTCGGAGTCCACCTTTTTTTGCTCTACATTGTAGCGACTTTGAACACTGGTCTCCTCGGCCTCACGGGCGCTATTCTCGTATCTCACTTGAGCCTCAGCGTTACCAAATTTTTCTTCAAATTTAATTAGCTGTAGCTCCAAAGCAATTTGCTCATGTTTCTGCTCTTCGGTTAAAAATGAGGGATCCATTTTATTGATCACAGACAATTTCCTTTGTAATGATTCGAGTCTCGACTTTAACTTCCAGCTTCTGTTTTTCTTTCCTTACAGTCAACTGGAGAAGCTTTTCGTCACGCTGTCTTTCCAATTCCAAACGATCAATCCTGGATGCTTTGCTGGCTGCAGAGAATTCTATCCTCTTGGATTGGCGGTTGACAAGAGCTGGCATGTTCTCGAACATGTACCTCTTTCAGTTTGTAAGGATCTTCACTAGTAGCTTTGCCGGACAAACTAAATAACCAAACCTCAATTATTTCAGACAGAAATTATCGTTAAAACTGGAAAAAACTTTTATTATCAAAAATATGTCAATTTTATTTTTTTCTTCTCAACAACAACTCAAAAACAAAACTCGCTATCTTGATACTTCCTTTTTTTCACTTAAATTATAGATGAAGCGACTTCACAATAAATAACACCAACTAAAAAAAAGTTTAAATATCAAACCCCTACTTGTGAAAAGCATATAAAAAATGCTATGCAACGGTATAAGTAATACAAGGTGAATCAACAGGTGGGAAACCTTGCCTTAAATGGAGATTTTAATAAAATTTTTGTTGAACTACAAATTTGCTAAAAATATTAATTAAGTAAATGTTCAAAGTGTGTTCCATTGTTTTGTAAACAATAATACAGCCTACTTTCACATTCTGCACAAACTTTGACATATGTTTTCTACTAATAGCGAGACATGCAGGTTGAGTTTATAAATAACTGACTTAAAATAACCCCATAGAAAAAATCCGGTGGGGTTAAATCTGGTGACCTCGGTGGTCACTGCTTCCCATCTGTATAGTGAGGAGGTGCTCCATCTTGTTGGAAGTGCAGCAAATCTTCGTCTAGAGCTAGATTGCCTTGGTCGTCTCTTTGGTTCTCTAATTCATGCACAATCAAAGGTGTTTTTCAGCATATTCAGATAAACGTCGGCAGTTAAATTGCCTGGTATAAAGAAGGGGCCAATTAAAACATCACCTAATATCTCTGCCCAAACGTTTAGTTTTTCAGGATATTGAGTGTAACCTCTAAATCGATGAGGGTTCGCATCACTCCAGTACCGACAGTTCTGTTTATTGACATTACCATTCAGCATAAAAATACATTCATCACTGAAACAAATATTTTTTAATAGTCTAGGTTTAACAAAAATTCTTTCAGTCATGATTTTCACAAAACTCAATTTGACGGTCTGGATCATCATTATGTAATTTCAATACCTTTCTAACCGACTCATATGATAGCCCTGTCATTGAAGATACTTGACGAGTTGATGCAGTAGGGTCTATTGCAAATTGTCCAAGAACCTTAATTTGTCTTCCTTCATTCAGTAATCTTGAGGCATTCCTTTTTCTATTATGGACTGATCTCGTTTCTCTAAACTTTTCAACTAAATCGCGGATGTACACGTAGCTTAGAGTTTCGTCCGGATGCCTCTCATTAAATATCTGAACTGTTCTTAAATAACACTGGTTCTGGGAGCCAAATATGAAAATTATATCCACACGTTCAGGTATACTGTAAACCATCGTGACAACTACAGCTGAATAACAGTAGGTACTGATCGTACAAATGATGAACACTAATCACACTGAAATGTGTCAAATGAACAAAAAATTATTATCCTAGAAACGGTTTTAAGAATTTTTTGACATAATTTTTCGTTTGTGAGATATTCCTCATTGTAAGTTTTTAAATTGACACACGGTATAATGACACGGTATGGTATGTCTTATTATCCTAGCAACATTTGTTGACTTTAAAAACGTTATAAACTTTCATATATTATGGATAGAACCAAGAAACAACAATACTTCCAGTTACCTGTAAACATACGATAACCTGATGGAAGATCTTTGCTAAATCTTTATCATTTAGAGCTTCTGAGAAAGCTTTCTTTTGTTTATCACTTTTGTTGGGGAATCATATACAGAGTGAGTATGAAGTCTCGGACAATGCTTTTTAAAAATCTTCAAAATAAAAAAATTTTTTAACCAAAAATTACGGGCGAACACTTAACTTTAAAAAAATTTATAATAGCACTGTACTAAGACACGTATATTTTTTTAATCTGTTAGAAAATGCAGTGTTGCCAATCAATAAAAGTTATTGTTTCCATAACAAACTGCGTGTATCCGTAACGTTATTACAAATAAAATCACCTAGTGTGTCTTATTTTTTTATTTTGAGCAACTTTAAAAGTTTATAGACATTTTGTATACAACATACTATGAGTAGAATAAAAAAAACAATATAACCAGTTACCTATACTGATGGAAAACCTTTGCTAAATCTTTATCATCTAGAGCTTCTTGGCGTCATGTATTCCAAAGGTTTTTTCAATTTCAGAACAACAACAAAATTCGTTTTCTTCTGTGTATCATACATTTTGGGAATCGAAAATTTTAGGAATCAGAAATTCTATAAATCATAGATAATGGGAAATCATAAATTTTGGAGAATTAAACAAAAAAATTAGAATTAACTCATCTCACATACAGGGTGAGTATGAAGTCCGCACAACGCCTATAACTTTTTTTAAAATTTCTCATAATAAAAATGTTTCAAACAAAAAAAAATACATGATGAAAACCTGATAAAAATCTCTGCTAAATCTTTATCATCTAGACTTAAGCCTTCTGTGAAGGTATCTTGACGCCATGTTATTAAGAAACGGTAATAGTTTTTTGTTGGAACTCCTGACTAAAAAACCAAACCTCAAAACCCATGTAGTATATGTATTTATGGGATTGCGTCTCAACCCCATTGTAATGAACATCGTTAATTTACATCCGCATGAAGCAACTCGCGAAATGCAGAAAGAGAACTCAGTAAAACAAAACAAATGCTGACACCACGGGAAGCATATAAACGACCTTGTTTTCAAAGCTTCAACCTAATTATTACGTATAAAATGAAACGGATACAATAAGCAGTTCAGTTCGAGACGGGTTTAGTCACGAGTTACAAACCCAGTGCAGTTCGGACAGTGTATACCAAATTGGCAGTCGTTGACCAACGACATCGCAAGACGGCGTCCAATCGATCAGTAATTCGGACAACATGTAATACAAACGTCAGCATTTCTGCAAACGCTGCATCTGGTATGCTACGAGTCCATTCGACGACCTACGCAACATCCATTCCTGAATGTAAATATTCCATTGCATCTACTGTAAGCGGAATGTAAATAAACGCATTTAAACATCTAAATCGACTCCGCCAGTTCTTTCTCTGGTTAAATCGGTATCTAGTACAGACCCTAAACACCACATATTCATCTAGTTTCAAGATACAAATGTGTACGTGACCATGAGTTTGTTATCAAAGTAATGGGCATTTTCAAGAAAAAATAGAGTTACTGATGTTATTGGTAGAAAGATTTAAAATTCTTCAAAATACTCTCCTCTAACACTAATACATTTGCGGAGACGTTCCTTGCTTAAAAAGCACTCTAAAACTCTTCGACGGGAATGAATCATAGGAACGTTGTAACATATTTTTGGATGTTGTTCACGAACTCCAAAAGCTTTCCTTTCAAATTACTCTTCAGTCAAGGAAAAAAAAACAGTTGCATTAGAATCAAATCGAGACTGTAGAAAGGGGGAGCCACCGGGGTGTTGCTCCGGGCCAGGAAATTGAAAACGATAAAGAAGTGTGAATGAGAGCACTGTCATGCTGGAGGCTGACAGTGTTTTTAATGTCAAATGTTAATAAGTTTATTGTGTCAATTTGCAAAACTTTGAGCCCATGATTTGCACTTTGGTAGGTTCTGGTCGTCCTGGACGACCATAACTGATTTCGACAATAATCTTGTTCTGGCTCCAAAACATTCTTGTAAGCTTTGACGTGGTTTCGGTGTTTACCAAAGTGCCACTGAAGGACATCACAATGTCGTAACAACAATTTTTCTAAATGACACCAGCAAGCTTTTTGAGCAAATCTCTTCATGGAAAATTTTGAAAAGAAATTCATCGAAACCGCGGCATACAAGCCAGTGACATAGTCACGGTAAGTGGAAATCCCTTTGCCGTTTGAAAACACCGTATAGAGAAGCTTCACCTGCAGCTTCTTCAACACCTGAACAGTCGATACCTTAGTATCTAGTTTACCATGGGGATAGGAGATAAACAACTGACTTTCTTAGATGTTTTGCTGAGAAAAAGAGAAAACAAACTACCGTTCACGCATCTTTCATACATACCAAAAGTTAGAGACCGCATAGGAAGTATTCAAAAAGGACAACTAGTTGCATATCAAGCAACAAGATTCAGCAAACCATTAGATTAACAAAGAACAAACAAACCCTCTATCTGCAGCCGGAGTTCACCGTATACGTTGTTATTATAACAAGGACATTATGAACAAGGCTCAAGGACATCAAACAAAGTGCCGTCTGGGACACATTGGGAAGTCAGTGATAGCTGCATTCTCTGCTTAGCAATGGGGATCACAAGATATTTTTCGAGAGCTCCAAGTTGCTATCAACGGTAATGGTTGTCACAACAAATTAATTATAAAGCCATTGAGACTCTGTCGAATGGACTATTTAAATCCTCACTTACTCGTGGAAACAAAATGGACCCTGAAATTAATATAAACACAAACAAAATAGAGGCGGATAACCCCTCAAACCAAAAACCTAAACCTAATGCCTTGGAAACTGGCGAAAGCAGCGCCTCAGGGCGAGAACGTGTGGTTCACAAGGTCAAGGAAACCGACCGCCTTAGGGTAGACCAAACAAAAACAAGAATGTGTGGTGCAGCCTCCAAAATATATAAGTACCTGTTAAAAGCAGGATATTCCAAAACCAAGGCTAGGAGATTAGCCACCCTAAAGAAGGAAGAATTTATCGTTCCTAAGCCGGGTGGCGTTCTCAAGCTTAGTGTGTACCAAGTACAAAAGGCAAAGGTCCCAGGACGAAAGTCCAAGGGTCGTAAAAAAAGACAGAAAGACGTCTCATATAAAGGTGCCTTAGAAGGTATAAAAATGGCAGTAATGTCCAGAAGATTTTCATCTAAACTCCTTACCAACGACCAAATGGATCAAAGGCGCTCAGCTAATATAAACGTTGTGGAGGAAAAGTACAATGAGTACCTAAGTTCCTTAACTTTGTCTACAAGGCGGGTTACCTCATGGTGTAATGCAAAGATAATGCCACAGTTGAATGGGTCAAGGTGGTGGCAGTAAATCTACACTCTTGGGAGGGTTCTGAGCTGTGGGCTACTAAGGAGGCTGATATATCTCAAGGCAGTACCCTACTAGTATACTTCCCCAAGACCTCGGAGCTGTTCGCGGAGAGGATTTTACATCGCATCCAAGGGCAGAACAATAGAATCAACACTTCTACACAGAGGGTGATAATGAAAGAGGCGAGAGGTACTTCTGCACTCCTAATCCTCTCTATCGACCAACAATCAGCTCAAACAGTGGAATTCCTAGGGAACAAACGATTCTACGACTTTAAGGAGATGCCTATTAAAATTAGGAAACCTCACAAACCACCAATGGAGGAAAAAGCATCTGATCCTTAGGACACAACTGCCATGGAGGTAGTGGAGGAAGATGGCACAACATCAACATCAACTACAAGTTAACCATGGAGTGCGTGCAGGTAAACCTCCACCACGCGAAGGCTGCTTTCGCCGGCTTTTGCCACAGGTTTGCCAAAGACACAAAAATGATAGGTTTAGTCCAGGTACCAAGAACTGTAGAACGGCTATTCTGATCAACAAAACTATCAATACCATGATTCTTTCCAAAATTCACAGTTGCGAACACGGCCACAATACTTACCTCAGCATACTTTCCGAGAGAGGAACACGAGGCCCCACCGAATACGGTAAAACGACTCATCAGCCATTGTGAAGTCAACAGAAAACATCTAACTCTTGGGGTAGACGCCAATGCCCACAACACCGCTTGGAAAATCACCGAGACAAATTTTAAAGGTGAGTTACTCTATAAGTACTTACTTACTACTAACATGGTGGTGGCCAACAAAGGCAATTGCCCAACTTTTATAAACTCCATGAGGCAGGAGGTTTTTGATTTAACATCAGGATCTAGGGGGATTTTAAACATAATAAGTGACCGAAAGTGTCTGGGGAGTGGTCTTTTTCCAATCACTGTTTGATCATGTTTAAATTAGGGAGCTGTTGCGTGACAAACCAAATATACAGGATTTCTAGTAAGACCAATTGGGAAGGATACAGAAGTAACTTACATGACGGCATGAAAAAGTACAAAACAAAAATAAGGTCAATAAACGACTTGGAGAGAACAGTTGACCTCACAACAAAAGCCATAACGGAAACCTTTGTGGTAAACTGTTCCCTCAAAACCAAAAAACTAGAAGTAAAGTACCCTGGTGGAATAATAAACTAAGCAAATCGCAAAGCAAAACCAGAAGGAAGTTTAACAAATCAAAAAAAAACAAACAACTGGGAAGAATACCGTAAGGTTCTTGTTGAATTCAATGTGAAACTCCGTAAATCAAAGAGAAGCTCTTGGAGGACCTTTTGTGAGAACCTTGACTTGATATAAGCATAGTGCAAAAAGCTCTATCAATAAGTAGCCAACAAAATATAGGTGCACCTAGACTTAAAGATGGCACCCTAACATTAACCTTTTAGGAAACTGTGGAATTTCTGATCATAAAACATTTTTCAGGGTGCATAGCAGCTGGAGGAACGAGAGTGTACAATGGATTCATAAGGACTAGAGCACATCTCAAGTTGGACTGTCCCCTTGTAAACAAAATTGCATCGCCTAAATGGATTAAGTAGGCCATAGAAACCTTTAAGCCTTTCAAGGTTCCTGTCCTGATGGAGTGTTTCCGGCACTCATTCAACAAGGGCAGAACATCCTACTAGCAACACTAATAACAATATTTAGATCTAGTTTGCTATATGGCCATGTTTCTCAATTATGGAGGAAAGTAAAAGTCATATTTCTACACAAAGGGAGTGTAAAACCCTAGATGATCCAAAGTCATACCGTCCAATAAGTCTCTCGTCGTTTATGCTTAAAACAGTGGAGAAATTAGTGGACCAATACATCAGGACGGAGGTACTAACACTTGAACCTCTTCATAAACACCAATTTGCCTATTGTTTACTTTGCTTATTAAGTTTTTTTTAGAAATGCAATCGAGACTAACAATATTATTTTTAATTCGGTCTTAATATTTCTTACTAAATTTTCTAGAAGTTATTTTCTGACTACGTGTTTTTTGTGTTTTACATTACAATTACAATACAATTAATTTAGTAAATTCTTTGTTTGACTTTCTAGAATTGTTTTAAACAACAAGCTTTATCTTTGAATATGTGCCATTTAACTATTTAGGTTCTACAGTATCCCTACTCCGCTGATAATAATTTATTAAAATGCAATTTGTTATTTGCGTGTTTACCTTAAGGTTTTAAAACAAGGCATTTTTCTTTGTGTTTTAAAAAATTAAGAGTGATCGTACATCTTTAAGAGTTTCGTTCAGATGTTGGTAACAAGAGGTTGATGTAATAACCGGCATATTTTGTAAAAGCAAATATAATATAACGTAAGTTTAAAAATAAAAAATAAATAACGCGAGTTTGCGACGCCGAAGTTATGAACATTATTATGTTTATAAGTTTCGTTAAATAGATATTAAAACTTTCGTTCGTTAATGACTTAAATAAAAATACAGTCAGTTTTGTGACTATCAGCGTCGGGTTAAAGTTAAAAATGTTGAGGTTTAACTATGCGTCATACGTAGATAGACTATACAATCTTACGTGCTTAGCTAATAAAACAATTGTTCCGTTTAAGTTTTTGTATATTTTAATAGTGTTTTTTTCTACAGATAGATCGTTAAATTAATGTTTCACTCATTCGATTATTTTAGTGTTGACAAGTTATTCATTGATACCAACACAAACTAATAACTTTTAGTACAGGCATAACTCTTATTGGTCTTTAAGATGTGCCTCCTGCGGCATTTTGACAATAGTGAACGCGTCATTGGTTATACAAGTTCTTCTTAAAGATTCTCTAACTATCATCGAGCAAACAAATACTCAGCAGAGTACATATCTGGCATTGATATACTCTTGAAAATGTGCTATGTCTACTAAACCTTATGAACAAGTAAGAAAAATGCCAACAGTTAACTGTAACGACTTGTGTGTGTTAGTGCAAAGCGCTATCTAAGCGATAGCTTTAATGCTTAAAACACACGTTGTCGATAAAGCCAAGTATAACTTGTACGGAAGCACACACACAACGAAAGACACACATTTTACTTATGAACAAGGTTTGGGTAGTGCTAAGTAAGGAAACCTTTGAAACTGTTGTCTTGCAGACTTTGTCCTTTTAGATGCATTTCTTGAAATAACCACCATTATAACAATTCGTTCACTATGAAAATTAAAAATTTCGTTGGTGTCATTTGGTGGCCCAATGGAAAATTGGATTAATTAAATGTTTTGCATACCCACTCGCTCCTATAGATACTTACATGTTTCTTCTCATCACCACCAAATTTCATTATTTAATAAAAATTGGGAACAAAGAGATAAATCTTGTAACGTTCGGGTCGTTCATTTCTGAGACAGGGGTCTCTAAATTTTTTATGTAATGAGAATTACCGAGATGAAGTGCAAAACAAACGGACAAATTTTCCTGTATATTTGGTCGACATTCAACCCTGAATTGATGTTATTAAAAGATGTAATTAAATTTTAATTTCTTTGGGCAAAATGTAAAAATGCCGAACCATAGAGATAATATTTCGGAAACACAAATACAGAACAAAATTTATTACATAATAAAAATGAATTAAGGGGTTCATATAAGAGAATCGTAGAATATATTTGAGAATAACTTTAATCATTACTTCATTCCAGTGTCTTACAGATAGGTACATTAAATGTTAATTAAATTTTAAATAATAATTAATTTAAAAAAAAGGTTACGTGTATTCACGTTATTTAAAAATTTTAAGCAATTTAGGTCTGGTCTTTCCACCTCCAGTTAATTTCATCGATCGGTTAACTACCTTGGAAACTCAATTTTCTAAAAATTTGATTGGTTCAATACTGTGTTACCATAGTAGTTAATCGACTGATAAAGTTAACTAGAGGTAAAGACACCAGATCTTAAATAGATCATCATCAAATGTGGTTCATAAACTTTAGCCATCATCGATTCTATACAGACCATCTTTATCTAGAACCCACTTAAACCCAGACCGCAGTTAAAGGGAAAACGTCGATCATTCATAGAACTTAAAAATATATGACTTTGGTGATCTTGATATTCTGATACACAAACAATTACAGCATAAAATTTAGAAGAATCTGTGGAACTGACATCCTACTCTAATAGAAGTAGAAGTTGTAAAATTCGATATTGTTTCAAATAACAATAAAAAACGACTAACGTAAACTTTGATTTTTATTTTGCCCATAATTGTAAAGTCTAATAATTATGGTCGTCAAAAAAGTGTATTCCTAAACGCGTTTGCTCATGTCCTTTAGGTCTACTCGAGCTTTGCCCTCATGCATCATTCTAAAACACTTTCAAGATATTTGCTACTTTTCGCACTTATTAAGAAAACTATTTTTGTTTCTAAAACGCTAATTACGAAATAATTAAAAACTCTTTGTATTTTTGTTCTCACTTTTTAAAATTTATTATACTATTGTTTTGTTATTTTTATAGAAAATTTATTTTGATTAAAAGTTTACGTCCAATGACAAAATTTATTCCAACGCTGTACTACTTGATTTGGGGCTAATAATACAAACGTAGTTTTTTTCGATAGAAAATATATAGAAATCGGTGGTTATATAGTTGACTTTGGTATCTTTTATATTTTACTTCTCATTATTACATTATTCACACCTAAATTCTAGGAATTTTTCCTTTCCTACACACAAATATCGAAAACCAAAACTCCCAAGCTTCAAATGATAAATTTAACGACGCCATTTTTATGTTAACTACACGAAAATGCAATTCATTTTTATTTTAAGAATAAAAGCTATACACTTATTCTTATTCAAGAATCAAGTAATTAAAAACGGTTCAATTACATTCAACTCAAAAAATATTTAAGATGAATTTTTAATTTCATACGTACAATAATCTATGGTACTAAAGTTAACATTTAATGTTTAAAGTAAAATGGGAACCGTACACAATGTTGATAATAAAAATTCAAATTATTTTATTTAAGAAATTAAATTTAAGTACCTAATTAAAATTAAATAAGAATAAAGGAAAATAGAAAAATTACATAATGCCGATAATAAAATTTAAGTTATTTTAATTAAAATTGTGTTCATGATGGAAATTCAAATCATTATTATTTAAGTGATTAAAATTATATAGATAATTAAAATTAAACGATTACAATAATGTGTACAAAAGTCAATAAAGCTAGAGAAATGCTGCATCAGGTGTTCTTTCGCTGCGTGTATGCTTCTGTACAAGTTATACTTGGCTTTATCGACACACGTACCATTCAAGCATTAAAGTTATCGCTTAGATAGCGCGATGCACTTTAACGCACACATGTCGTTACAGTTAACTGTTTTCATTTTTCTTAGTTTATACTATTCACGCGTGTCAATTTTTTACACGAGATGTCGTAAGACACACATTGTACTAGAGATAACAGTTAACTTTTAATGAAAAATTTGAACCGTACATGATGTACATGAAAAAAATTTAATTCATTTTGATTAAAGAATTAAAATTAAGCCAGCATTACAAATTCAAATTATTTTTGAACTTAGGCCGTTTAGAGCTTTGGTCGAAAGACCGTCGTTTATTGCCAACTTTTAGGCCCAAATCTAGAAGAAAGTAGGTCACCAAGATTCCGCGAAAGTCAACCAATTTGTCAAATCATTTCTATGAAAGGAGTTAAAATTATGTACATAACTGCAATGAAATAATAATAATAATGTGTACATACAAAATCAAAGATACTAGAGCTAACATTTAACGTTTAAAGGAAAGTTGGAACAGCACATAATGTATATAATTAATATTCAATTCATTTTAATTTAAAATTAAAATTATGTACATAATTGAAATTAAAATATAAACAATGAACAACGGAAATAATAATAATAATAATAATAATAATAATAATAATAATAATATTAATGGGTACCTACAAAGATAAAAAAAATATTGTTAACAATTAAAGTTTAAAAAAATTTGAACTGTGCATAAAAAAATCAATTCATTTATTCTCAGAAAATAAAGTTAAGTCCTTAATGAAAATTCAAATCATTTTTACTTAGGAATTAAGTTTATGAACATATTGGAATTGAAATAATAATGTATACAAAGATTAAAAATACTAGAATTAACACTCAACGTTTAAAAAAAATTAAAACTGTGCATAATAAAAATTCAATTTAAATAATTTTCACTTAAAAATTAAATTTATGTACATAATTGAATTGAAATAATAATAATATTGTGTATAAAAATTAAAGATACTAGAGTTAACATTTAACCTTTATAGAAAAATTGAAACCGTACATAACGTATACATACAGGGTGTCCCACCGGGAACACCATCGATAGATTATAGAAAAACTGTACATGGGAAAATTTTAAAATTTGGTAGTATACTAACATTGACGGGGGCAGTTCCGCTAAAATATTTTCAAGATGGTGACACTTTCGGTTATACCGGAAGTATGTGTCAACTTGCTTATTTTAAATGGAACACCCTATATATTATTCTATTTTTGAATTTTGCCCAAAATTCTAGACACATTTTGTGTATAATATCCTATACCTAAGTCTAACTGTTTTGGACTTATTTTAAATTTTATGTCAAAAATGACGTTTTCAGGCCTAAACAAAATTATAAAATTTTCCTATACTAATGCCTTTATTATTTAATTGGAATAGGTTTTCTTGTAGCAGGGGACCTATTTTAGTGGGCTATGTCGATATTTTGATAATAAATTAATACAGGGCGATCAAAAAAAGGATTAAAATTAAATTCAAAAACACGTCAAAAGTCATTTTTTTTAAATGCAAGCACCATGTTTTTATAGCTTTATTTTATTTAGCATCAAAAATAAGGTTGACTTTGTACAAGGTTGTCTATTCAAAAAATTCATGGTTTTCGAAATATTGGCAATTTAACTTTTTTTTTGTTGCACAAATGCTATTGTATTTCTTTTAATATGAATGGTTATTCCTAGTTGGCCATGATGGCGTTAGAAAACAATCATCTGTCAAGGATATGTCAAACTGTTAAAAATTTTCAATAATCATGCCGGGACGCTTAAATTATACAAACGAAGATTACTTAAATTTATTTATTATTTATGGACAATGTGATAAAGTTATATTAAGAACATGTGTTACAGTTAACTGTACCGACTGTGAGTGTTAAAGTGCATATCGTTACCAAAGCGATAACTTTAAATGCTTGAAACACACGTGTGTCGATAAAGCCAGGTGTTTTTTCGTTGCGTGTGTAATACTGTACAAGTAATTACTTGGCTTTATCGACACGTGTGTTTCAAGCATAATAAGTTATCGCTTTGATAACGATATGCACTTTAACACTCACAGTCGGTACAGTTAACTGTTGGCATTTCTTAGTTTGATACACACAGTTTGACATATCCTTGACAGATGATTGTTTTCTAACGCCATCATGGCCAACTAGGAATAACCATTCATATTAAAAGAAATCAATAGCATTTGTGCAACAAAAAAATGTTAAATTGCCAATATTTCGAAAACCATAAATTTTTGAATAGACAACCTTGTACAAAGTCAACCTTATTTTTGATGCTAAATAAGATAAAATTATAAAAACGTGGTGCTTGCATTTAAGATAAATGACTTTTGACGTGTTTTTGAATTTAATTTTAATCCTTTTTTTGATCGCCCTGTATTAATTTATTATCAAAATATTGAGATAGCCCACTAAAATAGGTCTCCTGCTACAAGAAAACCTATTCCAACTAAATAATAAAAGTCTACAATTAAAATTCAAATCATTTTTTTTTGTAAATTTAATTTATGGACATAATTGAATTAAAATAATAATAATCTATACCAAAATCCAAAATATTAGGCTGAACATTCAACTTTTAAAGATAAATTTTAACTGTGTCTAATAAAAATTCAATTTATTTTAATTCAAAAATTAAGTTGGTATTACAAATTCAAATTATTTTTGGATTAGATGGTTTAGTTTTTGATCCAAACATCGTCGTTGATTGCCGGCTTTTAGACCCGAATCTAGACAACACTACACTAGATCACCAACATTCCTCAAAAGTCTAAACCAATTTGTCAAATCATTTTTATAAAAGGAATTAAAATTATTTACATAATTGAAATAATAATACTAATGTGTACCTACAAAAATCAAAGATACTACAGTTAACATTTAACGTTTAAATGAAAATTGGAACAGTACATAATGTACATAATAAAAATTCAAGTCATTTTAATTCAAGAATTGAATGGAAAATGGAACTGTACATAATTTAAGTAATAAAAACTCATTCATTTTAATTCAAAAATTAAAATTCAAGTATTGATATAATTGAATTGAAATAATGATAATAATTTATACCAAAATTCAAAATACTAAAATAAACATTCAACATTTAAATAAAAATTTTAACTGGGCCTAATAAAAATTCAATTAATTTTAGCTAAAAAATTAAAATTAAGCCGGTATTACAAATTCAAATTATTTTTGAGCTAGATTGTTTAGTTTTTAGTCTAAAGACCGTCGTTGATTGCTGGTTTTTAGAACGAAATCTAGACGACACTCAATATTCCACGAAAGTCTAAACCAATTTCTCCAATCATTCTTATGAAAGGAATTAAAATTATGTACATAATTAAAATGAAATAATAATGTGTACCTACAAAAATCGAAGATACTAGAGCTAATACTTAACGTTTAAAAAAAATTTAAATGTACATAACAAAAATTAAATTCATTTTAATTCAAGAATTAAGTGGAAAATGGAACCGTACATAAAATAGGTAATAAAAACTCATTCATTTTAATTCAAAATTAAAATAATGAAAATTCAAATCATGTTTACTTAAGGAATTAAATGTATGTACATAAATAAATTGACATAATAATGTGTACAAAAATAAAAATACTTGAATTGACATTTGACGTTTAAAAATAATTAAACGGTACATAATGTACATAATAAAAATTTAATTCATTTAGATTCAAGAGTTAAAATTATGTCCAAAATGAAAATTCAAATCATTTTTATCAAAGGAATTAAAAAAATTTTTTAAAATATGTACATAATTGAAATGAAATAATAACCTGTACCTACAAAAATCAAGGCATATCTACATATAAATATTCAATTTATTTTAATTCTAGAATTAAATGAAAAATGGAACCGTACAGTGTGTCCCATTTTCGTTGTAATTGCAGGGTATCTCGGTTGTTAGTGAAGATGGAAGGTTGCGGTTTTTGCAAACCTATGCCACTTTTTTGAGAATTGAAAAATGACATCAACAAAATTTTCATAGCCATTTTGGTTTAAGAGATACAAAGTAAAATTGAAAATATAATAAAAAAAATATATAACTATCTCTTGTATCACTGTTATTCTTTAACATATCGAAAAGATATAAAACGCATTTTATAGAATTTTTTTATGTAGAATCAAATCGTCTAGCTAGATTATTTTTATCTTACATAAAAATTTATGGACATAATTTAATCGCAGTAATAATAATAATAATGTAACATGGGTATAGCACCTAAACTCCCTCGGAGCATAGCTCCTTTACCATAAAAGTTAACAAAAAAAATCTAGGAGCAAAATTGTTTGCAATTATCGTTGCCATGTCACTAAAATATTTTTGGTCACCAGTGGCGCGTTGTATTCCAGTGGCGTATCAATGGAACACCCTATGTAACATGTTATACCTCTAACCTTAGCGGCTTCGCTGTTAAAACCGTTTCCCTAAAAATTTGACTATTTTTGGGAATTTTTTTTGACAGAAACTAGAACGCAAATTTTTTATTGGTACAAAAGAAAACAAATTCAAATACTATAGTTTAACATTTAACGTTTAAAGAAAAATTGGAACCGTGCTAATAAAAATTTAATTCATTTTATTCAAGGAATTAAAATTATGTACATAATTGAAATAAGATAATAATAATAATGTATACAAAGATTAAAGGAACTAAAGTTAACATATAACGTTTAAAAACCGTACATAACGTACATTTAGTTCATTAAATTCATGAATTAAAACTATATCGTAATAAAAATTCAATTCATTTTAATTCAAGAATTAAAATTATACAGGTAATGAAAATTCAAATCATTTCTGAACTAGTGTTATCTAGATTTGAATCTAAGTTAATTGCCAGCCTTAAGACCCTAATCTAGATGACAGTAGTTCTTTAACAGACCGCAAAAGCCTAAACCAGTTTGTCAAACCTTCTTTATTTAAGAAATTAAAATTATCTACAAAATTAAAATGAAAAATTATGTGAACAAAAATTAAAGATACTAGAACTTTGCTTCGTAAATTGATAAATACTTAGATAAGATGCTTCTACTTCTTCCTGCAAACTTTACTCACACTCATAAATATGCAACAATATTTTGGAGAAACTGGCCGTCTGCTAATTTTTATTGTTCGTTGGTATCATTGATAATTTGTCAACATACTTTGTTACTATGGTTACCAAAAACAGATTACCAAATTAAAAACAAAAACTAAACCCTTCTTTTATTTTAAATTAGTCATAATCGAAAAAATAACGTTTTTTTTTAACTTTTAAATTCGTCTTTAAGTTTTTGTATAAATTTGGATTCTTCACAATTTTTCTTAATTACACGCTTTAAATTTTTTTTTTTCGAATTAAAAAATTAAAAATACATACCGCTTAGTTGTTCTAATTGATAACGCACAATTTATTTACAATGAGAAACAAGTAATACTAATTCTTAAGTACAACTGCTGAGAACTCTTACAGCAGAATAAATACCTACTAAAATAAACTCATTATTTTTTTATCAAGCTGTGACTACGTAGTTCGGCCTTGTAGACAACATTTATACGTTTGCTTCATTAATGACTACCGATTATTATATAAATATACTTCGTCTAAAAAAGCAAAATTGATGCGATTGATTTTTTTATACAAGTGGTAATGAACTTGATTGTTGTCTTTTGGTACAAAAGTAAAAAATGAGTGTGACATTTTTGACAACGAGTCGACTCGAAAGAATTCGGAAATATTTATATGTATTGGCGCACCTTTGCAAAAAAACCTGTTGCTGACAAAATAAAAACAAATCAGTATAAGATGCAAACATTCATTAAAATTACATATTTTAATACAAAGATGGTAATTAACTTGTTCGATTCTATTACCCATCATTATTTACAAGGAAACTTTAATGCTCGACAATAATGTTACTCTAAAATTATGGTTTAAAAAAACATGTTTTTGTAGCAATTTAAACTAAAAAAGAAAAAAATAAATTTTACTTTTCAAAAGTTTAAGATGATTAGTTTACGTGTACTTTTTTATCGCTATTTATTTGTAAAGGTTAAGTTATTGTCAGATCATAGAAGGCACCACCCCACGGTTTTTTTTATTTTTTATTATTATTATCATACCTCATCTATAAACAAAATGAAATGATAATGTATTTTCAAAAATGCTGAAGTCTTCAAACGTGAATTCACAAGTAGAGTAGAATCATTCAAAATTTATAATGAATTGTATTAAGTTGCCACCATTTTGTTCTAGATAATTGACATTTAACCCTTTTATTAAAATGGTATAATCTAACACTGATGATTCCAAACAACTTAAAATTAGAAAATCATTGAATCATTAGTCGAGATATTCTCACAAAAAAAATCAAGGGGAGTAAGATACGAAGATCTCGCCGGCAAGTTTCTCTAAGTACCTATTTATATACGATCACAGCATAATGGAGTGGAGCTTCGTCCTGTTGATTCCATATTCGTTCATCAGGTAAATCCGGATCTAACGGATTTGGAAACAAAATGGCTAACGTTGGCATGAAGTCATCCTAAAGTAACGTAAGCTAAGTTGCTCCATCAACATTACTATCCAAAAATACTGATCCTACAATTAGATTACTTATTATTCCAACCCATACATTGATGTTTTGTGGGAACTGAGTATGAGTTTGAGACGTGCAATGAGGGTTATGGTCAGCTCAATAACATCAATTTTGACGATTAACTCCACCATGTGAGATAAAATTAGTCAAATTAAATTTATTTGTTCTATTTAAATTAAAAAATCGATTCGGTTCCCTTATACAAAATTGAAAATTTGGTAGTATACTAACGTCGACGGGGCAATTTCGCTAAAATATTTTCAAGATGGTGACACTTCCGGTTATACCGGAAGTAGGTATCAACTTGCTTATTTTAAATAGAACACCCTATATATTATTCTATTTTTGAATTTTGCACAAAATTCTAGACACATTTTGTGTATAATGTTATACGTAAGTCTAACGGTTTTGAACTTATTTTAAATTTTATGTCAAAAATGACGTTTTCAGGCCTAAACAAAATTATAAAATTTTTCTATACTAATGCTTTTATTATTTAATTGGAATAGGTTTCCTTGTAGCAAGGATTTTTTTTTTAATGCAAGCACCATGTTTTTATAACTTTATTTTATTTAGCATCAAAAATAAGGTTGATTTTGTACAAGGTTGTCTATTCAAAAAATTCATGGTTTTTGAAATATTGGCAATTTAACTTTGTTTTTGTTGCACAAATGCTATTGTATTTCTTTTAATATAAATGGTTATTCCTAGTTGGCCATGATGGCGTTAGAAAACAATCATCTGTCAAGGATATGTCAAACTGTTAAAAATTTTCAATAATCATGCCGGGACGCTTAAATTATACAAACGAAGATTACTTAAATTTATTTATTATTTATGGACAATGTGATAAAGTTATATTAAAAACATGTGTTACAGTTAACTGTACCGACTGTGAGTGTTAAAGTGCCTATCGTTACCAAAGCGATAACTTTAAATGCTTGAAACACACGTGTCGATAAAGCCAGGCGTTCTTTCGTTGCGTGTGTAATACTGTACAAGTAATTACTTGACTTTATCGACACACGTGTGTTTCAAGCATAATAAGTTATCGCTTTGATAACGATATGCACTTTAACACTCACAGTCGGTACAGTTAACTGTTGATATTTCTTAGTTTGATACACACAGTTTGACATATCCTTGACAGATGATTGTTTTTCGAAAACCATGAATTTTTGAATAGACAACCTTGTACAAAGTCAACCTTATTTTTGATGCTAAATAAGATAAAATTATAAAAACATAGTGCTTGCATTTAAAAAAAAATGACTTGACGTGTTTTTGAATTTAATTTTAATCCTTTTTTTGATCGCCCTGTATTAATTTATTATCAAAATACCGACATAGCCCACTAAAATAGGTCCCCTGCTACAAGGAAACCTATTCCAATTAAATAATAAAGGCATTAGTATAGGAAAATTTTATAATTTTGTTTAGGCCTGAAAACGTCATTTTTGACATAAAATTTAAAATAAGTCTAAAACAGTTAGACTTAGGTATAGGACATAATACACAAAATGTGTCTACAATTTTGGTGTTCCATTTAAAATGAGCAACTTGACACCTACTTCTGGTATAACCGGAAGTGTCACCATTTTGAAAATATTTTAACGGAACTGCCCCCGTCGATGTTAGTATACTACTAAATTTTTAAATTTTTTCCATGTACAGTTTTTCTATAATCTATCGATAGCGTTCCCGGTGGGACACCCTGTATAACTTGAAAATTTTACATATTAAAAAAATTAATACAAGAACATATCTCTCTAAATTTTTTATACCTTATCTTATTCTAACTTTAACAATTTTTTTTCTTTGTTCAAGTCATCTCCTTCTTTCTACCACTTTTCTCATCCATTTTTTCAGTAATGTCTTCCTCTTGCTTTCCTTTGTTCTTACTTTGATGCAGTCCACTAATAGATGTTCTATGTTTTACTAGTCTAATTTATTTTTTCTTCCTTTCTCCCATCCTTCTGCTGTTTTCTACCTCTTTCATCCATTTTATGCCCTTTTAATTTTCTCTTAGCAGAACTTCCCTTTTCACTGCCTCTCTCTTTAAGTCGCTGCACTCATCTACCAGGTGCTCTACATTCTCCCAATTTTCCCCACACATCCTACACATTCTTTCTTTATCTTTTTCCAACATTTATTCTCATTTTCCTCATTTCCTAGTCTATACCTCGCTACCATATGTTTTCCTTTTATGTTTAATCTTCCTGTGATATATTTTTGTGTCCCTTCCATCATTATATATTTGTATTTCATGTTATACTTTGATTCTTTTATCTTCATCTCTTTTTTTTTTTGTTTGTTTATCTCTTCTTCTATCCTTCTCTCTTCCTCTCTCATTCTTCTTACCTCTACTGTCGCTTAACCCTCTCTTCTAAAGTATGCTCTACTCTTTTCTTCTCCGTCCTTTGTTCTTTGCAATTCTACCTTCTTCCAACATTCATATACAATTTCATTATATTTTCTATCTTCTATTCTTTCCTCAAATATTATTCCTCTCCTCCCTGCTTATATTCTTATTTATTCTATTTTCATTACTTCCTCTATTAAATACCCTGGTATTTCCCTCTTCAAACCTAGTATCCATCTCCAAAATTTTCTATAGTTCTTCCCATTCCTTCCATCCCCAAATCTCCGCTCCGTACATCATAACACTTTTACTATTTTTTCGAATAACCACTTTCTTTTTTCTACTTCTTTACCGAACAATCTATCATGCTTGTCCCATTATATTACTTCCTTTTTTCTTTAATTCTTTTATATGATCACTGTTTTTATTGTCATATCTCATCATGTACCCTAAGTATTTGTATTTGTTCACTCTTTCTATTTCTTCTTTTTCCCACCACCATTTCTCCTTTTTTTCTCTTCCTTTTTTCTTCTTAAATACCATTATTTTTGTTTTTTCTACGTTTACATCCAATTGTTTTTTCTCTAAATATCTTCTCAACGTCTTTTTTGCTTTCTTCATCTCTTCCTCTTTACTGTTAAAAATTACTATATCGTCCGTATATGCAAGTGTTATTATATTTTTCTTCCTATTTTTATTCCTCCAACCTGATTTTTCCTCATTTCCTCTTCCAGATCTCTTAGATATTTTTGAAAATAGCATTGGGTTTAACGGACATCCCTGTTTTAAACCTTTTCGGTCCAAAACTCCTTCTCTAACTTCCCTTTCATCTTTTTTTATAAATCTCTTCCACTGCTTCTATTATGTCTTCTCTTATTTTATTTTTCCTCATCATTTCTCACAATGTCTTTCTATATACTCTATCAAATGCCGCTTTTATATCCACAAATACTGCATATACCTTTACCTCCTTTTATTCCTATCTCTTTATTTACTAATCGTTTCATTATATATATATTTTCCTAAACCGTGTCTGCCAATCTGGAATTATCTTTTTTTCTTGTATTTCTTTTTCCATTCGTGCTTTTACTATTTCTGCATATATTTTATATCCAATATTTGTTAAACTAATCCCCTTGTAGTTTTTCACTTCTTGTCTATCCCCTCCCTTGTAAATTGGACAAATATGCGCTTCTTTCCATCTTTCCGGAAAGCCTTCTCCTTGCAAATTTTTTTTCTAGTACTTTTCTTATTTTCTCTCTTATCTTTTCCCCTGTGTATTTTCACTCTTCCCCTGCGTACATCTGTGCCTCCTGCTCTTCCCATCTTTACTTTTTTAAGGCCTCCTCCAGTTCTTTTTTTTGATCCCTCCTTCTCTTTTTTGTTTTTTTCTCCTATTTTCCCATTTTCTGATATGATCTTAACTTCTTTTCCTGTTAGTACATTTTTAATGTGTTTTTCCCATTTTTTCTATTTTTTGTTGGTTCTCTCCTATTTCTTTTGTTTCTTAATCGATTTACTAATTCCCAAGCTTGCCCTTCATTTCTGATTTTCTTTACTTTTCTTCTATGATTTTTCGATAATATATTTTCTTTTTTTACATCTACTCTTGAATTCTGTTCTTATTTTTATATTCTTCTATATTTATTTTACCTTTATTCAATTAAAATTACTTTCGTCGGTAAAAAGGATTGATGCTAATAAAATCTGGTTATGACAAGGTTCATCATTTGCTCGCAAAATTTTATTCGACAGTTTAGGTCATCCTCCGTTAATTCTTGGTTACCTGCATCTTATAAGGATGGAGATCGGCAAATCTAAGAATTTTCAGAACATTACTATTGTGCCAGAATTTTGCTTATAGTGCCTTAGCAAGTGGGTAGTAAATCCGGATGCTGTTCTCGAAATAACTGAGCCACTTCGTCTTCTGTTACCATAACCGATCATCGTTAGAATCTCGATACGGAGATTTTCGGATAACAACGAGACCCGTGAAACTTAGCTGTTAGACTTTCCTGGATGTGGTTAGAGCAAAGATGCCAAGTACGTTAGTGATTCAGAAGCGCTCACTATTGGTCTTTGTTCACAAAATTTAAGACATCAACATAGAACTCCAAGATATCGTTCTAAGCTTTGAGGTGGTTTTGTTGTTTACAAAAGTGCCACTAAAGAACTATCTTGATATCGTGACTAAAATCTTTCCTTCTGATATCAGCAAGCTTGTCAAAATCTGTCTCACCAGAAGCTACTACGTTTGAAAAGGAGATTACTTTGAACAAGTGGATAAAGTGGCAATGGGAGGTCCACTAAGTCCAGTGATAGCTAATCTCTACATGGAGAGTTTTGAGAAGAAAGCCATCGAGACCGCGGAATACATCCAGCGGCATAGTTCCGGTACGTTTTGTCGTTTGGAAACACGGCATTAAGAAGCTCAAAAAATATCTTCGACACCCAAACAGCCAACACCCTAGACAAGACAACACTATAGAGACAAGATGAACAACAACTGGCCTGCTTGGATGTGCTGGTGAAAAAACGAGGAAACAAACTAGGTCACACAGTGTATATAAAATCTACACACACCAGCAGGTACCTGCATGCCTTATTGAACCATCAGCCAAACCAAAAGTATGGTATAATCAAGACGGAACGAGGTCAAAGGATTTGTAAACCAGAGAATCTTTAAGCAGAACTCGAACACCTGAAAACTACCATTGCGACTAACGAGTACACTAGGAAGGAGATCGAAAAACCAATGCGGTCCGAAAAGCAAGACCACCGAAATCCGAGAACCGATTCATTACCACCCACGCATACCTACCTACCATATACAGGGTGGGGCACTACCAACAAATTATTCTGCATCATTAAAACGACAAATAATATTAGAAATCTTACGGCATACCTATACCAAAATTATTCGAGCCCGCATTTTAAAAATATTTTGGATTGTACTGGATGCTCCAGAAACACGTACCATTTCAAAGTTAGGTTATTGTAACACCATATATTGTTTAATTGTACGAAACAAAATAATGTATGTTCAGTAATTAATTTGTTCTTCGTTGAGGAGGGGCACCAAAAAACCACTATGTGCAGGCAACGTTTCGTGCAGCAGAATGTGTACTTCTTTATTGAAGAATGAAAAATGAAAACTTATAGGAGGAAATATCTACCTTTCATCATGTATGTTTTTTAATCTTATACTTACTTACTTCCGTTTTGGGGGTAAATTGATTTTACCTGATTTGCAAACCCTTCAAAGAATATAATAGCTCCAAGGTAAGTTCGAGCAAGCAACTTTCACTTGCCACTTTATTACCATTCTTTTGCAATGTTTACTCTTATGTTATGATGTACAGGGTGTTTTCAATACTACCGCATAACACTAACTTAAATAACTTGCTTAACTTAAATGGAACACCCTACATTTCTGTAGCCTGTTGAAAGCTGGAACTAATTACCTTTGAGTCGGTATTAGGGTTACTAACCCCTATCTCTGATTTTACGTCAATATTTAGCTGAATTGGCTTATACATTAAAATGGTTGCAAGATGATATCTCACAGGTAACTTAGATTCTCACTCACATTTGATAGATCACTGACAAGTAGGCCATGAATATTTTCCGACAAACTAGCTACGGAAAATTTTAGAATAACTTGGAAATTCAATAAATAGTCAAATTTTGTTGCACATACGCACGCTCTATATACTCTTCTCAAGATAAAGAAAGTAACACTGTGATACTGAAAATAACACAAATCCAGCTCACAAAATTTAAATTTGCAGATGACATGGCCTTGATAGCAGATCCCAAGGAGAACTGCAATATAATGTATTAGAGGTCGTCAGGACATCAACCACATATAGCAGTCAGACGTAGACACTCACAGAACGACAAAAGCAAGTATTATTGCAAGGGATGAGGTTCCTTAGAAAAATAGAAAATAAAACCAAGAAAACCTGAAAATGGAATTAATCAACGAAAAAATCATGGAAGGGCAGCTCAGAAGGTTTGGGCATGTGTGTAGAATGTCGGACGATGACTAACAAAAAGAGTGTTCGAAACGCGAGTGTCAGAAAAAATAAAGAAGGAAAACCAAGAATACAATAAATTGATAACATAAGAAAATAAGAAGAAACAAAAGGAATGATATGACAGGGAATACAAAATCTAATACATGATAAGAAGGCCTTGCAAAAATTAACAACTTCTTCATAGTAAAATATTTTTTGTTGAAAAATGTTATTAACGATTCAAAATTCACAGCACAAATTGCATATCAATGAAAAGTTTATAAATTACTTCGTCGATTCATGATCAGAAATACAGAGTGTTCCATTTATAAAAAAAAGTTATTTAACTTTTTGTTTTTCAGTTCACCCTGTATATTATGTACGTATGTGAATCAAAATTCGATTATTTATTAATACTGCACTGTTCCTAGTTTGTCGGAAAATATCCGTGATTCACTGATCAGTGATCTATCAAATGTGAGTTTTTTTTCTAACAAAAGTTGAATAAACCCGAAAGGAAAAGAGCTAGACCCTAATTATTATTCTATACAAAGTCCTATTATTTTTGTATGATAAAACTAACTATGTAAAAGTATACAGGGTGTTCTTTTTAAAAAAACATAACTTTGGTTTATTACCCTGTATAGAAACACTCTGTATATAATCAAAATATTTTTTAGAATGTGTAGCATAAGTTTTCTTACTTGGTGATGAAACCGCATGTCGATATTTTTAATAACAAAAAAGCTATTGACCAATTACACATCCCTGATTTCTTACATTATTTGTCCTATTAATGCTACAGAATAATTTGTTGGTAGTGCCCCACCCTGTATATCTAAAGTCTATTTTTAAATTTGCTGAAGTAAAGTCGTGTAAAACATCGCTCTTCACTAATTTTTAAATATTCAATTATTTTTAAGAGTTTTAATTGTTAAAGTGCATTTAATTTGATTGTGCTTATGAGAACAATAGGTAACAAAGTATTAATAAATAAAAGTGACCGTAAATAGGTACGTACATTTAAATGCATATTTACTGATATTGCTAAAGTATTAACCAATTCGTGATCTCCAAAATTGCAATAGGTAGATACACGAATTTAATAATCGCAAAGAATACCGACATTCTATTTCTAAAATTGACAATTATTTATATAGTGTATGGCAGTAAATGTTGTTACGGGTTTATTTGCAAAAGTAGAACGTATGTCGAGAGCCTTTTAAAAACGTGTGTCGTGTAGCACGTTACGACGAAAGTCGAATTTGCCGCGCATGTTGCTAATTTTCTATTGGTGGAAATTTAATTCACAAAAGTTTCGGGAATACTTCTTCTTTGTACATGGGTGTGTAAAATTTTAACTTCAAGAGACACGCTACTGTCTCTTGAAGTTAAAATTTTACACATAAATTACTAGTGTGTGTTTCAATAGTTCCAAGTCGAATTGGTGTTTAAATTTAAATCCGGCCGCATTCACCGTAAGTATTTTTTTTTCCTTTCTTTTGTTTCGTGGTTGTGTTAGTTCTAAATACGACGTATGCTTTAGCACGTGCGTTGACCTCATATTCTCATCGTGGATAACTCCTGTGGGTGCTGGAATTGCTATTTATGAACCTTTTCCTGTAAACTTAACGACTACCACGGTTTCGCATCCAATTAAGCTGCAACCAGCTGGTGAACTCTATGGTCTGCAGGGGTCGTTCATTCTCCATAATCTATACTTCGAAGGAATATATTCGCTATCCATTCTTTGCTGCATACCTCCCCTAAGGGAAATCTTGGGGTTACCTACCTTCTGGAGCTGTCGAATACTGTCGCTAGCAGGAACTTTCATTCTCGAAACTGCATACTACCGAATACAGCTAATGTTTAAGTAACCTATTCAATATTATGCGTATGAAGCTCACGTACATTAAACGGTTTGAATCTCTAGCATTCAAGCAAATTTTTATTCGGGGTAGACTCCACCAGCGACGTTTGGTTTTGTTTTTAACCAGCTCCATAAGAGCTTGGGCGCTTTACTTAGAGTGGTTAAAGCTAAAACAAAAGGCCTTTTAGGTTGGCGAGAGGTACTTATCTTTTTAATCCGAGTTTAAGTTAGTTTTAAGTCACCGTGTGTAAGTGACGTGTGTACGTCGAACCTTCTTAGTAACCAATCCTTAATTGAAACGCTAACTTTAATTTGGGGTGTAACACAAAAAAGCTTACCTGAAATTCGACGCATTAATTGCGAGTTTTAATTATTGTCGTTGCTAACGCATCATATGCGACAGTCTCTCTATTTCTGTCACATTCTCGTAGTACTTTAAGATTTATTTGCTATATTGGATTGTCTATTTGTCTCTCTGATTTGTGTTTGTTTTAGTAAAACCTGTTGAACTCTTGTTGGTCGGTTTTATTTATTTCTATTACCCAGCAGGTGGTGCTTTGTTAGGCAGCAGTCTATTTCTTTACAGTTCTTCAAGGACCTCCCACTCACCGACTAAGCCGGACGCTGCTGTGCTAACTACTACAAATACTGGATCCTCACAAATTTAGTGCGTTACATCCACCCAAATTTCCTTACATTTTCTCTCTAGGTTGTATCGCTAAAGCCGTCGCTTTCTTTTGTTATTTGTGAACTACAACCGTTACAATGTATGAAATAATTTACTAATCTTAACGTGTTGCATACATATACACTGAAAAATTTAAAAGCAGTACAAGACTACGTGCAAATAGTACACCGCATATAAGTGAATTTTTAAAAAGTAAAAGAGAAGAAGAAAAAAAATTCAGAAAGTCATACATAAGCTAGTTGACAGAATAGAAAAATGGAGGAAGTATTAAACGCCATAGGAAACCTAAGAAAAGAAACGAAGCAAGGGTTTGATAAAAATAGGAAAGAAATACCGAAAATGAAGCAAAGACAAGAAGAATGAAACTTAGAGAAAAAACAGTTAAATGAAAAACCGAAAAATTGGAAAATTATATTAAGACTCAAAAGAAACTAAAAAAGGAAAATTGTATTATCGTTAAAAACATGCTAGTTGGCGAAGAACAAATTTGTCAAGAGGTAGTAAAACAGTATGTCGAAGCGCGAAATGGAGTCAAGGTTGTAGTAACGGAAGCATACAAACAAAAGCATACGACGAAGTGTTTGTTTGGAACCATCACGACTGCAGACTCAGAAAGAAAAAAAATTAAAGTAAGTGCCACCTCAGACTAAATATACGTACCTATAGACAAGTAACGTGCACTTTTTTTTTAAATTACTATGATAGAAAGAGAGGTGCAAGGACGGAACTATCACTGTCGCGCAACGCGTTAAAAAACTACTTCAATTCAGCACGTGATAAGGTTAAATTCGTGCTGCGGTTTGTCACTGTTAACCTAAAATGTATGCCAACTGTCATTGTTAACCTATAAAATACATGACACATTTTAAATATCTTTCACTTCCACTTACAAATTTTCACTCGTCACGTGATATTCTAGTGTCGTCTTTCAGTGCTCTCTTTCTATCATTTCGGTTTTATTTTTTGGTATAAAGCGAATATAACGTTACTCGTCTAGGTGCTTATATTTAGTGTGAGGGTGCCACTGACTTTACTTACGCTAAAAAAGTGTTTAAGACAGAAAATTCACGTTAAGCCACAAAAGCAAATTTTTAATCTGATAGTTTAATTTATTATGTAATTATTTCCGTATATACTGTTATAACCTACATAACTACATTACGACGAAAACGCAAGTGCAATGCAGTTAAGATTATTATCTTCCTGGTTGAGCCGTGTTCGTCCTTCCTCCCTACGTTCTCTGCTTGACGTTTCGCTAGCCATGCTGTTAGCTTCTGCAGAAGTTACTCTAAAGACTGATGTTGTTGTCTTCTGCTCCTCGTTATATACCTATGTTCCGCTACGGTTGGTTGATGTCGATCAGTGACTGGTGGTTGGTTTTCGATGGTTGGTTGATCTTCCGTTTGGTGTTGACTAATTTTGTGGTGACATTTGTTTTTGTGAAGAATTAGTTTCCACGTGTTGCTTAATCGGTAACCATCTTCTCGATTGAAGTTATTTTTATTTTTCATAATTTCTAAGGATTCTCTGATTATCCTTGGATAGTAGTTGTTAGTCCTTGATAGAACTTTTTCCTTTTTTCGTGTATGATGTTCTGCGATTGCTGATTTATCAACCGCTCTGGACTTGGCGTCTCGGTGATGTTCTTATAATTTACATTTTATGTTGCGTCCGGTTTGACCAATGTAGACCTTTTGACATGAACAATCAATTTGGTAGACCCCTTTTGTTGAGAGTTTCGGCAGGTTATCTTTATTAGAAGGTAGTAGTTGCTGGATTTTTCTAACCGTTCCAAACCTGACACCGATATTCTTCTTCTCCAATGATTTTCTTAATTTGTCAGTTACTCCAGCAATGAATGGCAAACGAACGTAGGTGACCTGTTCCTTCTCTTTTTTGGATTTCCTGCGACAGGCGGCTTTTATTTCTTTTCTGGTATAGCCGTTCTTCATTAGGGCTTGTTGGACTTGTCGAAGTTCTTCTGCCTTGTGAACCTCGTCAGGAATCTTGTTAGCTCTATGCAATAAAGTTTTGATTAGAGACCGCTTTTGCTGTGGATGATGGTGTGATGTGGCATGGAGGTATCGGTCGGTGTGTGTCTTTTTACGATATACACTATGAGCCAACTTGTTGTTATCCTCTCGTATCTCTAGAACATCCAGGAAGGGAAGCTCCTTATTCTCCTCTGTCTCCATGGTAAACTTGATCTTTTCGTGCTGAGTGTTGGGGTGGTTAAGAAACACAGTAAGTGCTTCTTTCCCATGAGGCCATATGACAAAGGTATCGTCCACATATCTAAACCAGCATTTCGGTTTCTGTTCACTGGATTGAATGGCTTCTTGCTCGAATGCTTCCATAAAGATATTCGCAATAACCGGTGATAATGGTGATCCCATGGCTGCACCTGATTTTTGTTCGTAGAAATCTCCGTTCCATAAAAAGTAAGTTGTATTCAGACATATTCTTGCTAGCTCTGGTGTGTCTTCTCTTAACCCATGGGTTGTGCACAGTTGTTTTATGTGTATCGTCGACTGGTACGTTAGTGAATAGCAATTTTACATCAAAACTAACTAGTATATCGTCATTGGTTACTTCCAGAGTCATCAGTAATTCGACGAAGTGTTCGGAGTTCTTCACAAAAGATTCAGTTCTTTCCACGTACGGTTGTAGAAACCTAGCCACGTAACGGGCCAGTTCATAAGTTGGAGATCCACATGTGCTGACAATTGGCCTTAGGGGTTACCAAATTTGTGGATTTTGGTAATCCGTATAGTCTGGGTGGTCTGGTCCCGGAAGGTAGCAGTTGACGATGTTGATCGACTGGTATAGCTGAATGTTTGATTGCGGCTCTCGTTTGTTTTTCAATTTTGTTGGTTGGATCTCCTTTTAACTTGGTGTAAAGTTGTGGATCCAATAGCAATTTGATTTTCATTTTGTAGTCTTCGGTGTTCATGACTACTGTAGCGTTGCCTTTATCTGCGCGTGTCACCATGATTCCTTGATTGCTTCTAAGTTCTTTTAATGCAATTTCTTCTGCGCGAGTGATGTTCCTACGTGGAGCTTTGGAACGTTGTAAAATCCGGCAAGTCTCGTGGCGTATTTCCTGCTTCTTCAACTGGAAGCTTTCTGATGACACTTTCCACTTCTGCTATTATCTCTTCTGTGGGTATCTTGCTTGGAGCAATGGCGTAGTTCATCCCTTTTGACAAAATTGATATGCAGTCTTCGATGAGTGGGTAGTATAACAAGTTTACAACTGTTTTGTTTTCGTCCAATTTATAGCTGGTTTGCTGGTGCTTGGTACTTAATTTCTTATACTTCTTGATATGCCTGTTAGTGGTTGATTGTAGGTGGTATTCCCCATGTTCGTAGCTGATGCGATCTATGATGTTCCATGTTTCTTTATCCAGTATGCTGCTCAATTGTAGATGTAGCTGGTATAGTTCTGTTGACGTTATATGCAGTTGATGGTAAGTATAACGTACTCTTTCTCAGTGAGTGCCTTCTCACTACGTTCGATGATTCTTCTTGCACGATTTGTTGCGATATGATGGCAGTAGAATGAGGATAACTTCAAACCCCGAGGGTATAATTAGGCAAAGCCTAATTAGGCTAACAGCCTCTCACCTACCTCTCACCTCATCAGGCAGTTCCCTAATTAGGCCTCTCACCTCATTAAGCTGTTGTTGTCAACAGGCTGTTGACGCAGGCATTTTATTTAATTACTTGTTTTTGTTTTTGAAGACGTCAATGGAAAATACGGCCTCTCACCTCATTAGGCTGTTGTTGTTGAAGTCATGCATTTCCATCATGGCGGATGTTTCGGCGGTCGATTTGAATTTCCAACATGGCGTCCCATCATGGCGTCCTAAAGTTTTTTTTATGTATTTAAAAAAACTTGGTTGAGATTCGAACTTGCAACCATTGCATTACCGAGCCAAGGCTTTAACCACTAGGCTACGGCGACAATTGAAAGATGGAGTTTGAAGTTTGTATATAGCTGTAAAAGGTTGATTAAGATGAATTAATGATGGTGTAAAATGTAGGATAAGACCTGTTGATTAAAAAGTTAAATAAGGATAAAACATTTAATAAACAACATGAATAAGGATAAAAAAAAACATATATTTGTCACTCTCATTCATTATAAACTAATTCACAAACAAAAATAGCAATTACGTACCGCCATTTTGTATGATTAAACATTTAATAAACAAGATGAAAAAGGATGAAAAACATATATTTATCACTCTCATACTTATAAACTAATTCACAAACAAAAATAGCAATTACGTACCGCCATTTTGTATGACGTATGATTTAATAAACAAGATGAAAAAGGATAAAAAACATATATTTATCACTCTCATACTTTATAAACTAATTCACAAACAAAATAGCAATTACGTACCGCCATTTTGTATGATTAAACATTTAATAAACAAGATGAAAAGGATGAAAAACATATATTTATCACTCTCATACTTATAAACTAATTCACAAAAAAAATAGCAATTACGTACCGCCATTTTGTATGACGTATGATTTAATAAACAAGATGAAAAAGGATAAAAAAACATATATTTGTCACTCTCATACTTTATAAACTAATTCACAAACAAAATAGCAATTACGCACCGCCATCTTGTATAACGTATGATTGATCATTTAATAAACAAGATGAAAGAGGATAAAAAACATATATTTATCACTCTCATACTTTTATAAACTAGTTCACAAACAAAAATAACACTCACGTAGCGCCATCTTGTATGATTAAACATTTAATAAACAAGATGAAAGAGGATAAAAAAAACATATATTTTATAAACTAGAAAACAAACACGAAAAACAATTACCTAAAGCGATTCAATATGGCTGTCAAACCAGTATGGCTTCAGAGTCAGTGCTAGATTTAAATTAAAGTTGTTGTACAAGGTTGTTTTTTCGAAAACATATTTTTCAAAATAAGTAATATACGTTTTTCCCAATAACATTGACGTCATGATATCAGAATTGTATAAAAGCGACGTCTTTGTGTCTAACATTTAGTCTTGAAGTGTCTCGACAGTACTTATTTTAAAATGGCTGGTAAATTCAAATTCAACTCTGCCAAGAAGAACACAACTCCTTACCATAGGCCACAATCACCAGTGTACAGACCTTCAGAAGTGGACTATAAAATGTGCAACGATGCTCGAAAATCTTACGGTGTCACAACAGATGAAGACTGTAAACAGAATCTAGAACAACGTGAGAAAAATACACTGCTTAATGAGGTATTTATTCCGCTAAACAAAAGTTATACCAAATCAGTTTGTTTTGGAATGGATGTTTACAATGATTTTAAACCTTGTTTAAAAATAATCAAATCAGGGTTTAATTCTACAGTACATTTTACGTTGTCACAATTTAAATCGTTTCTGGATGAACTAGATGATATCATTGAAACGCTCAACCATAAAGATGTTGGAAAATACGAGTTTGAAGATTATACAATCCATACAACAGAATTGAATGCTGTACGCTTCATATCAAAGAAGAACGATGAAAAGTATCAACTTTATTTAGGTCTTACTTCGCTACAATCTATTAGAAAAATGAAGAATTATTTTACATCTCGAATGCAAAAATTGGAAAAGTCTGATTTTCAATTTTATGAATTTGTTAAAGATGTGGTTAACATAATTGATAAAAAGAAAAATGTTGGTTATCAAGAGTACGTAGATATAGAAGAAATCGGGTATGACGACTTCATTAAAGTGTTGGATGAAAAATACAAGGAGAATATTACATTACAAGATTTAGTTAATAAATTTCCACATTTTGTATCCCTCACAATAAAAATTATATGGAATCTTATGATGATCGGTTTTTGTACAAATAATTTTGTAATTATTTATAATTTGTAAAATAAAAATTGAGTATATTAACACGTTTAATTTAAAAACCTCCTTACTCATCATTTAACTATTGACGAGTAATATGTATCAATTCGAACACCCATTTTCTGCGATTGTTGCAGGCCCCTCAGGTTGTGGTAAATCATATTTCATTGTAAATTTCTTAAAAGAAATAAACGTAGTATGTGATGCTAAATTTGAAAAAATATTCTGGTTTTACGACGAGTGGCAACCCCTTTACAAAAATTACCTGAAGTGCAATTTCAAGAAGGCTTACCGAGTATGGATCTGTTTAACGGTGTAGAACCTGTTTTAATAATAATTGATGATTTAATGCGTGAAGCAAATGCTTCAATTGTGGATATATTTACAAAAGGTTGCCATCACCGTAATCTAAGTGTGTTTTTCCTAACTCAAAATATATTCCATCAAGGAAAAGGCCAGCGCGACATTTCCTTAAACACGCATTACATTGTATTATTCAAAAATCCGCGCGACAAAGCCCAAATTAAACATTTAACAAGACAGATTTGTCCTGAAAATTCTAAATTTTTAGAAGAAGCTTACATTGATGCTACATCTAAACCTCATGGCTACCTACTCTTCGATTTAAAACAATCTACACCGGATTTAGTTCGTTACCGAAGCTCGATTTTTAACGAAGACGGCGCATGCTGTGTTTACGTTCCGAAAAAGGATTTAAATACACTCGTTCAGATAAATTTGTAATAATCCATCAATAATGCCCAAGGTGCTTGTTAAACACTCTGAACTTCTTCGCGCATTAGCGAAACTTGGAAATAAAGAACGTCTTGCATTGCTAAAATGTGCAGACGATAAACAAGTTCATTGCATCTGCGAATGCGTATACAATACTTTAAAAGGAAAATTCCTCTATCACGTCACCAGAAATCACGACTTTCGCAACATAAACACATCTTGAGAAGATTAGTAAAACCTGGAGAACCTATCAAAAGAAAAAGGAAATTTTGGTTCAGCAAGGAGGCGCATTTCTTCCACTTCTCATTGCACCTTTACTAAGTGGAGTAATAAGTAGCATTTTTGGTTAAACATGGAACATGCAAAGAAGATGTTACTTGTACCACCGGAATTAATACAACAAATGAAATCATCAGAAACTGTTGGAAATAATGTATTAACACAACTAGATAACGAGATGTACAATATTTTGAATTCTAAACTTTCTGATCACGATAAATGGATGCAGTATAATCAAGTTCTTCAAAGATACTTACATTTTGCCGATGAAGTTCGACAACCTGTAAGCATACCAATACAAGAAGAATCTATACCAATACAAGAAAAATCTGAAGGCATGTCTGACACTGAAATTGTAGATACACTTCCTACTATGTATAAGAAAAAAGGTGTTAGTTTCATGAAAATGTTAAATGCTTCGAGTGATATAATGTGGGACAAAAACGGAACTGTCGCAATAAAAGGTAAAATAATTCCTTCGTCAAATATTATAGACTTGGTGCATGACGCAATCAGACCTCGAAAAAATACGAGTCCAATAGGTTGGCCACAATTTGCAACGTTTATGAAAGAAGTTAATTTCCCGCACGAACTAATCGGAAATTTAAAACGGAGAAGTGTAGTATCTCCAGTAGAACAAAATTTTGAACTTAAAAACTAGACAACGAAGCGAAAACCTCAATACATCGGACTAGATCAAGAAGTCCTATACAAAAAGGTACTCCTGCACGTACAAGAACATCACCACCGCTGAGTAAAACACCATCAACATTTTTAAATTGGGAAAATTTGAAACTGTAATCATGGAATTAAACACGATATATTTCGACCCTGCTAATGAAGTTGGATTTGCTGGCGCAAATTCTTTAATACAAAGTGTAAAAATAGATATTCAAGAAATGATGTAGGAAACTGGTTACGGAAGCAAGAATCGTATACTGTACACAAACCTGTTAAAAACGATTTCCGAGAAATAAATATATTGTAAATAATATGTTTCAATTATGGCAGGCAGATTTATGCGATATGCAGAGTATACGGAAACATAACGATAACTACAATTACATATTAACAGTAATCGATGTTTTCACCAAAAAGCCTGGGTACGACCTATTAAATTTAAAACTGCTAAAAACATTACTGATGCATTTACTAATATTTTTGAAGAAGCTCAAAACATTCCTGAAAGTATTCAAACAGATAAAGGAAAAGAATTTATCGCTAGACCTGTTCAAAAATTTTTAAAGACAAAAACATTACTTTTTATGTAACTAATAATCCTGATGTAAAAGCTGCTGTAGTAGAACGATTTAATAGAACTCTTAAAACAAGAATGTGGCGTTATTTTACTTATTCAAACTCTTACCGATATATTAACGTATTACAAGATTTGGTGTTATCTTATAACAACAGATACCATCGAAGTATAAAAATGGCTCCCAATGATGTCAACGACGAAAACATTTTACAAGTTTGGAAAAATCTATACCATGACGGTGTAGGTATTCAGCGTTCACCTAAATATAAACTGAATCAGCATGTAAGAATTAGCAGAAACAAATTAGTCTTCGAGAAAGGTTACACTGCAAATTGGAGTGAAGAAATATTTAAAATAGTTAAAGTTATAAAACGCAAACCACCCGTCTATCAAATTGTGGATTTAAACAGTGAACCAATTGAAGGAACATTTTATGAAGAAGAACTACAACCAGTTACAATTGATTACAACACAACGTACAAAATTGAAAAAGTTTTAAAAGAAAAAGGTAAAGGTCGAAATAAACAATATTTTGTAAAGTGGAGCGGGTACGGTGAGAAATTTAATTCCTGGGTATACGCTAAAGATTTACAACAATTATGAATTTGGAGAACGAGTTTTACTTGACACTGTTGAGCAATAGTTCCATACACTATTTTCCGAATAATACCACCGCTAATTTCACAACCCAACTACCTAAACGTATAAGGTTGGTTGGAGAATGGGTTGTCGGAGTTTCTGAGCTACAATACCCTTGTTCATTCTTAGCCGTTGGTGAAGCTGAAAACTTAATGTTTTATCGCATTGAACCACCAGATAACGAGGAATATTATGTAGATGATGTATTAGAAAAAGCTGTAAACTTTTTCTTAAAGACGGTGAACAAATTGTTTATTCTAACGACAAATGGCATATCATAAAAATTCCAGCCGGCAACTATGAAACAATCGAAGACGTTCTGGATATAATTAATAATCACAAGTTAATCAAACCACTAATAAACTTTGAATACAATAAAATAACTAAACGAATTTCACTCACTCTAAACACATTTCTAAGCGTACTAGGATTTTCTAAACGGTTAGCATTACAATTGGGTTTTACCCCTGATCAAAATTTGGCAATGCAAAAAACTGCAAAACATCCTGCAAACATATGGACTGGTATACCCTCGCAAATGTTTGTTTATTGTGATATTGTGGAACCTCAATTTGTCGGTGACATTTTATCACCACTTTTAAGAATTGTGAACGTCACTTCTGATAATTATAATTATGGCTGTCACAAAGATATAGTTTACTCTCCGGTACATTACATTCCTGTAATGCGAAGAGAGTTTGAGAATATCGAAATGAATATAAGGACTGAAACGGGTACTGCAATGCCATTCGAGTTTGGAACTTTGAATTTAAAACTTCATTTTAAAAAGTTAAGTAATATGGCTTGTCCGTATCAACAATATTACATGAATCAAGCTGGTAGCGGTATCGGTGCTATTTACAGGGAGCTCCGTATCAACGAGGGCACGGAATTGGAAGCTGGTTAGGAGGATTATTTCGTTCAGTTCTTCCATTATTTAAATCTGGCGCTAAAGCGGTAGGGAAAGAAGTGTTGAGAACTGGAACTAATATTCTGGGTGATGTCATAGAGAATAAACCAATGAAAGAATCTTTCATAGATAGAACGCGCGAAGCCGGTCAAAATCTGAAACGGAAAGCCGATGTTAAAATCGAAAATTTAATGCAAGGATCGGGATATAAAAAGCCTCGTCAGAAAATATCGAGTCATTCATCACCACTTGTTAACAGAAAAACGTTAAAACCTAAGCGAAAAGTTTCTAATCTCGTTTACAACGATATATTTGGACAAAATTAATAATGGCTTTTCTCCATGCCCAATCTTGTGAATGCGTCAAGTCTGAATTAGATTTATTTGCACTTCCGTCAACTCAAACTTCGATTGAATCGGGAGAATGGATTTTTATAAACCACTATCTTCACTGAGTGACGATGCACCGATTGAATTTGTAGTGCCTGGAAATGGTAATGATTACCTGGACTTAAGTCAAACGATGCTCTACATTACAACTAAAATTGTGAAACAAGATGATTCAATGTTAACAGTTAACGAAGTTGTAGGACCTGTGAACAACTGGATGCATTCGTTATTTAATCAAGTTGAAGTTTATTTAAACCAAAACTTGTTTCACCACCAAATAATACTTATGCTTACCGATCATACATTGAAACGTTGTTAAATTATGGACCAGATGCAAAAGAATCGCATCTAACTTGTAGTTTGTGGTACAGAGATACACCGGGAAAATTTGATGAATTGACAGAAGATAACGCTGGATTTAGTAAACGTAAAACATTAACATCTACTAGTAAACATGTTGAAATGTTAGGACATGTGCATTCAGATATATTCAATCAAGAAAATTTTTAATCAACGGAGTTGAAATGAAAATAAAATTTGTTCGTTCAAGAGACTCATTCAATTTAATGGCTGCATCAGGATCTACATACAAAGTTAAAATTTTAGATGCGAGTTTGTTGGTAAGAAGGATGAGAATTAATCCTACAATACTTCTTGCACACACGAAAGCGTTACAATCTGCAACTGCAAAATATCCAATAACTAAAGCGGACGTTAAAGTGTTAACCATTCCATCAGGACTACAAAGAAAATCTTTAGATAATGTGTTCTTGGGTCAATTGCCAAAACGTTGCATTATAGGATTTATATCGAATAAAGCGTTCAATGGCGATTACGCTGTTAATCCTTACAATTTTCAACATTATAAAATTAATTACCTCTCACTATACATTGACGGGCAACAAATACCATCCAAACCACTTCAACCCGATTTTACAAAATCTACATATGTACGAGCGTATCATACATTATTCTCAGGAACCGGTATTCATTTTCTAAATGAAGGAAATGGAATTTCTCTCGAAGATTATGCCAAAGGTTACTGTTTGACAGCATTTGACTTAACCGCAGATCTCACTGCAAATATGAATTTCCAGTGGAATCTTGTAAAAACGGTTCTCTGCGAATAGAGGTAGGGTTTGAAGATGCATTGGCGGAAACTGTAAACTGTTTAGTATACGCAGAGTTTGACAACGTTATCGAGATTGATAAACACCGAAATGTGATGGTTGATTTCAGTAGTTAAGAACATATCAGTTATTAAACATCGTCTCACCAGAATGGATGCTTTTGTTGACATACAGGGATTTCGAGGAGAAGATAAAAATTTATTCCTAAGGAAATTGGTATCGTGTCTTCCGATGGACATTGTTGTGAAGTTTTATTTATAAAACCACCAAGTCATTATTCAAAGTTGCCAAATTCAGTAAAACGAGAAATCCGTTATTTAGAACATTATTTTCACGGATTACGGTGGAGTGATGGCTACATTAATTACGAAAATTTTGAAAACGAGCTCGCAAAAATGTTAACACCCTTTAACACAATTTTTGTCAAAGGTAGCGAAAAACAATACACTTTAAAATTTTTAAATAAACCAATAATAAACATGGAAGGGATTGAGTGTCCATCGTTTAAAGTATTAAAGAAAAATATGGAAGCAGTCAAATGTCTTCATCATAATATTGAAAACCCGTCATGTGCATTGGAGCATGCATTAATTTTATGCGAGTGGTCCAGAACTAATGGTAAAGATGTACCAGGTCGAGCTTGCACACCAGCTGAAGAGTATTCCGAGCATCAAGAATGTACAACGCATTGTCTGTGCTTCTAATCAACTTCCACATCGTATACCGAGACCTGCTGCTGTAATTGCAAACACCGATCCGTCAAATAAACCAGGTCAACATTGGGCTGCATTTTTCATTGATGAATATGGAAACGGAGAATACTTTGATTCATTTGGAAGACCTCCTGAAAATAATCACCAAAAATTTTAGATCGTAATTGTCGAACTTGGGTTTATAATGCTCAAACACTGCAAGATTTCCATTCAGGTTTCTGCGGTCAATATTGTCTCTTGTATTTATTTTTAAACTTTGTAATATTAACACTTTAGAATTTTTGAAATTGTTTGATACTAATTTAATTAGAAACGATTATTTAGTAATTCTGATGTATAATTTATGTTTTACGAAAACAAATTTGTTAGATTTATAAAAATTTATTGTAATTATTCAAAAATAAACAATTATTTTACAGTATTAATGTTTTAATCAATTGATTAATAAAGGAATACAAATTAATAAAGCTGAGAATAAATACTAAAGATGAACAATTAATATTTAAAAGTGTTACATTAATTAAAAATAAAAATCAGTACTTAAAGCTAACATATACATAAATAAAATATAAATAAATAAATACATAAATAAATAAGTAAAAATAAAGCTATTAATTCCAGGAACATTTGGTAAAGCTAAAAAAACATTACAATGTGATCACAAACGGTATCCGTATGGTAACGTGTTTAAATTATCCTCAACCCGACGCCTCTTTGTATATTTTACCCTGAAAACTTTTTTTCGGGTTTGGATAAAACATCAAACGCTGCGTTTCGTACAATACGTCGATCAGTTTGAACATACGTGTCTTCGACGTTGTTAAGAACCATGTCTTTAAGGGAATCAAAATTCACAACTTGCGAGTTTTTGAAGTTTAATGTGATGCCTTTAACTTTGCATACATACTGTAAGTGTGTGACTTAGTTGACCACACCTTAAAGGCATAGTTCTTAGGGCCACCACTAACATATTCTGTTATTTTACTACCAGGCCCGTAACATTCGATCTCGTCTGTCATGTCTCCTAGGAAATCACCTGTTACAGGGGTCCATTCGCCTGGTTTCTCTGTAAAAATAACCGAATCTGTATCGAAGTATAAGACACGTCTGTCCAACTGTTTCAAGTATTTGTACAATTCTAGACGGGCGTTTGCGGTGGTGTACGCAGCTAGGGCTACATTAACCGTGTTAAGGGGTATGATACCTTCATTCGGCCTATCCCAGTTTAAAATTAGGGTGTCATCATTAACAGAAGTAAGAGACTGGGCTTCCACAGAAGGATCGGTCAACATCTTAAATAGATCATACGGATCTTGTATGATCGAGGTTTGCATTAGATTTTCCCGTTGGGCAAACTTACCCCAAAAGCTGTTTAAGCATAATTTGGCAATATACCGCATACCCGGATTTACATCTATGTTGGTTGTATCCAATGCAACTCCTCTCTCTCGAGATATTCAGATATGTACCGATCCCTCGATTGGTCAGTACACCATGAAGGCCATCCCGAACTTTCTTGTTTCAGCTTTTAAAAGTTATCAACATAAGTTGAAAATAAACCTCCAGACCTAGAACCCTGGTTATACTGTGCAATCTCGTACTCCCAAACTTCTAAAATTTCTAAAACTTTATATCCTTGTGATAGCGCTTCTCGAAGTTCGTCCGCTACCCATGTACCAGTAAACTTACGCTCATCATCCGTATGGTTACAGTCACCGTTAAACATAGACTCTCCACACAACCTGCAGAGGATGAACATAAGTTTACCATGCATTTTACAAGGTAAGACCGGATGATATAAGTTTGAAGGTGGTAAAACAACACATTTGACAATACCTTCCACCGAATCTAAAGATAACTGGCGGCATGTCTCGTCCCCGATGTGAATTTGCGGATGCCCTACAGGATATTTCCGTACTTATTCACAAACGGGTACAGAGAACAAACATCCAGGTATCTTATTTGCTCATCTTCATCGGCCTTATAATGTAATTTAATGGCATTCGTACGACCACCGAAAAAGCTATCACGAGGATGTAAAGGTATGTTCCGAATTATGGCGTGATCAGTTGTAAATTTTGAAGCCTCAATATTTGTTTTTAAAAGTTTTGAAATTACACTCCTTCATTTCCACCAAGTTGTAACCGAAGGAACGGATGCGGGCACTTGTAGCTTCTGTTTTTCACGTCTAATACCCATTGTATCAGTTTTATTACCGCCAAGTTCAGCTGTTTGATCGGGGAAACAGATCTCGCAACCGTGAAAATAGCAGCCGTGAAACTGATACACTGTAGTTGTAGCCGCGCAAAACCGTCAACTAAGATACCCTCCTTCAATCTTACTTCGTGAGAATTTCCGGCGTGCTGAATTTGAATTGCCAAAGATTTTTCCAACCAAAGCAACCACTTGATTGCAATGGTGGATTGCTGATCAGCCATTCTATATCCGTTGGGAGGTATTAAACCGATGGAATTTTCTTTTAGATAATTCCGTCTAAACACGACGTTGCACGAGCCCGCGATTGTGCAAGATTCCCTAAATGGATCTACTCCGTTAGAAGTGGTGAAGCGTGACCAGAACTCCAACAAGCCTTTCGTAAAATATTAACGTCTTCAACGCAATATTTCACAATTTCTGATTGAAAATCAAAAACAACGTCGAGGCTCACCTGGTTTTCGTGCCACTTCAAAAAATCACTTCTAACGGAAGAAGACATTTCATCACAGCCATAATAATGTGTGGGTGGTAATGGGCCGATATAATTTTGATTTGCCAAAGTGTTAAAAAGTGTGGAAAGTAGCCTTTTGAGCCTGAAAATTAAATGTTTTGGGTAACTTAGATAATGGCATCGGCATATAATTGAGAGAATCGATAAATTTAATACCGCTATCACAATTAATTGACATTATTTTAGTACCAGTCGTAATGATTTTAGGGTTCCACCCATTCGCGTTTTCAAACAAAGCTTTTAATATGAACGCGCCATCGTACCCTTTCATATTATGCGCCAATGCCACTATGTCCCCTTTACATTTTTCTTAATGTCGAAACGTAATTTAGAAAATCGCCGACAGGATTGTCTTTAAAAATGTGTTCGCGTTTTCCACAGATTGCGCAGTCTTGATTAATGTCTTCGACGTCAATGCAAGATTTGCACACTTGCTGTGCCACACATAAGGTGGGAATATGCATAAACATATTCGGAACATCATCTACAGAAGTATCCTGCCGACATTCAAAATCATAGAAAACGAAAACGAAATTTTGATCAAGTTTTTCTTATTGACTGGATTTTGAGCCATGAAACATAAATGACGGACCGGTTTTCACTCTTTACAGTGAGTGCAATACCGGTATCCGCATTTGTGGGCGGCTTTTTCTACCCAAACACTATTAAGACAGGATTTGCATCGTTTGAAAATCTTGCACAAATTTTTGTATGTTCAGCAAAACATTCGGGTCCGCGGAAATCGCGATGACAAGAATTGCACGGTATACTTTCGAGATTTAGGTTACATGGAGGAGAAGTGTGACATGCCGGACAAATGTACTTACACCCCTTATGTCGAATTTTATCATTTGTACGCGTTCGGCAAAGCTCGCAAAAGTAAGCCGTACTAAAAGTGGTACAAAGGTTTGTGATTACGTTATAATGGTTTTCTTCCAAAATCAAGTTTAAAACCACCCTGTCTGCACTACGAGGACCCTCATAATAAACAGTTTTCCCCAATCTGTGGTTATAAACTACAATAGTGTACTTTACCAAATAGTCCTGGAATTGCTGTACATGGCCTCGATCGCCGCCGTTGGTTAAATCAACACCTGCAGCTTCGCACAGATCTTGAACTCGAGCATGCATGACTGGGTTGTCGTACCGAAGTAGCGTTTTCAAAAGGGTCGTTTTCATTTACCGCTATCGCCGCCACGAGCGCTCTTGCCAAACACAGGTTGTCCTGGTTTTCGATGACGAGGACCCTGTCTTGCGCCGGCAAAACTCCTCGTAGCTGACGCCCGTCATTCTGTTGTGACCCATCCCTCTAGGTAGAGAAACGCGGTCGACATGCAGACGTAGAGCATCAGCGGTGAAGAAATTTGCGTTACTTTGTAGAATTTTTTCCAAGGTTGTCATGACCACTTTGGAATCGAGCTGATCTCTACGTCTGAAGGAGATGCCCACCGGTTTCTCGGAGAAGTTATCGTTTCTAAGAACGAGTCCAACACGATCAGAAGGATCGGCGCCAGCTAAGACGTGGTTTAGCACTTCGTTAAAAGCGTTCTAAAAACAGAAAAATGTAAATACATTTGAAATTAAATTTGTTAAATAAAATTACCTCTAGCCATATCGTAGGGTTTTGGATGGTGTCCATATCATTAAATTTAAAAACCATGGTCCTACCCATGGTTCTAAATTTTATTTCTTTTCACCCTCGCCAATTAGGGTGAAAAACTTAAACTTTGCAGTGTTAGTAATTGGCTCCTCCGACCATCTGCAATAAAATGTATCTTAAAGCATATTCTTAATAATAAAAATTAAAAACCTACATTACAACTCCTGGTGCTCGAGTTCTGCATTGTTTGAGACGGTTGAAGTGATAATGATGATTGCGCGGGATGGGGTGATAACGTGTTAGGTGAAAATGAAGGGTTAGCATGAAATAAGTCGGGTAAATATGTTGAGGGTGTTTTAATGAAATCGTTGATGAACTGTAAAAACATACAACGTAATTTTAAAAAATAAAAAATGCAAGAACTTACATTATAATTTGAAGTTGATGTTATTGCAGTAGTATCAATCTGTCGTAAACACGTATTAGAAAATATTTGTAAAAATAAAATCAAAAACTTACTTCGAGCGTGTTAGCTTCGGCTCCTGACATTGATTCAAAACAACGGTTGAATTTGGGAGATTTGTAGCATTAACACCGGCCTGTAATCCATATGTGAAAAGTAATTTTAAAATTATACAAAAAATAACATACCTTAATGTCGCACACGTTTTTAATTAAACGTTCGAAGAGCTCCACGTCTTCTAGATCTACCAGTTCATCATATAAACAAACTCTCCGAAGATATCACTATACACTTCTAGAAGCCCAAAGTCATTAAGCATGCCCTCGCGCGTGAAAGAGCTAATAAACTTTTCACCAACATGATGATGAAGATTTTATTCCGGTTTGAAGAAATCACTAGGAATGAATTAAAAAATACTAATACACCGTTTTTATATAATTCTTGACAGACGTCACCAGTTTTG
>JALBCR010002812.1:0-123155 GCA_030710515.1 Abscondita cerata | reverse complement strand
AAGGTTGTCCTGGCTGATGACGAGGACCCCTGTCTTGCGCCGGCAAAACTCCTCGTAGCTGACGCCCGTCATTCTGTTGCGACCCATCCTTTCTAGGTAGAGAAACGCGGTCGACATGCAGACGTAGAGCATCAGCGGTGAAGAATTTGCGTTACTTTGTAGAATTTTTCCAAGGTTGTCATGACCACTTTGGAATCGAGCTGATCTCTACGTCTGAAGGAGATGCCCACCGGTTTCTCGGAGAAGTTATCGTTTCTAAGAACGGTCCAACACGATCAGAAGGATCGGCGCCAGCTAAGACGTTTAGCACTTCGTTAAAAGCGTTCTAAAACAGAAAAATGTAAATACATTTGAAATTAAATTTGTTAAATAAAATTACCTCTAGCCATATCGTAGGGTTTTGATGGTGTCCATATCATTAAATTTAAAACCATGGTCCTACCCATGGTTCTAAATTTTTATTTCTTTTTCACCCTCGCCAATTAGGGTGAAAAACTTAAACTAGTGGTAATGCTGTCCTCCTGACCATCTGCAATAAATGTATCTTAAAGCATATTCTTAATAATAAAAATTAAAAACTTACATTACAACTCCTGGTGCTCGAGTTCTGCATTGTTTGAGACGGTTGACGTGGTAATAATGATGAATGCGCGGGATGGGGTGATAACGTGTTAGGTGAAAATGAAGGGTTAGCATGAAATAAGTCGGGTAAATATGTTGAGGGCGTTTTAATGAAATCGTTGATGAACTGTAAAACATACAACGTAATTTTAAAAATAAAAATGCAAGAACTTACATTATAATTTGAAGTTGATGTTATTGCAGTAGTATCAATCTGTCGTAAACACGTATTAGAAAATATTTGTAAAAATAAAATCAAAAAAACTTACTTCGAACGTGTTAGTTTCGGCTCCTGACATTGGATTCAAAACAACGGTTGAATTTGGCGAGATTTCCGTTGTAGCATTAACACCGGCCTGTAATCCATATGTGAAAAGTAATTTTAAAATTATAAAAAAAAAAAAATAACATACCTTAATGTCGCCACACGTTTATTAATTAAACGTTCGAAGAGTTCCACGTCTTCTAAATCCTACCAGTTCATCATATAAATAAACTCTCTCGCAGATATCACTATACACTTCTAGAAGACCGAAGTCATTAAGCATGCTCCGCGCGTAAAGAGCTTAATAAACTTTCACCGACATGATGATAGAGATTTTATTCCGGTTTGAAGAAATCACTAGGAATGAATTAAAAAATACTAATACACCGTTTTATATAATTCTTGACGAACCTCGCCAGTTCGGGAAAAACATCATTAATAGATTTGGAAATTTTAATTACTTGTTTTTTTGTTTTGAAGACGATCAATGGAAAATACGACCTCTAAAAAGCATATTAAGAATAAAAATTGTTTTTCAACTAATTACCTTGAATCCAAGCAAGTTTTTGTTGACATTGAAATGAGAACATTAAATGTTTTTCGTGTATGATAGATTTTCGGTATTTTGATTTCCAAAATCTCATTCTTGATATAAGATCATCTTACTTGTTTTACATTTTAATTAATTGATATGTATTGTTAACAAAAAGTTTGTCAAAAACGTTTCTTTATAACAGCAATATAACAAACCTAATTAGCAGGAAATTTTGAAGGTTGATCTTTCACTTTTTAATGTAGAAAACACAATTAACGATGTTATTTTCGACATTTTTCGCGTATAAAATACAAGGCGATGATATGTATTTGTTAGTGTAACAAGATACGATTTAAGATCTTGGTAAGTATACATTTTTTTAATTTTAAAATTGTGTTTCTTCATCTTTTTAAAAACTTTTTGTTTTGTTGCTGTTATTATTCTTGTTAATACTTTTTAAAATGTTTGTGGTTTTTATTTTTATTTCAAATTACAGATGTTGGAGATGAATAACTGGTCGTCAGTATAAGAAAACTCTACGTTTGCAGAATGAAAAATTTTTGGTGACACCGTAAAATGGTTCTCAAACTGGTAAACGAATGCTAGATGATGGTGTGCCATTCATAGATGGAACTCTGAAGTTGTAACGTTTCATATTTTTGTAAAATAATTTTATATTGTGTGTGAAACAGAGAGAGAAATAAAATTTGTTTCCTGCTTTCTTTATTCTTCCAATTAAAAAAATATATATGTTATTGGTATTTGTAAATGTGTTGTGTAACAGAGATGCAAATAAAATTTTATCCTCCTTGTGTTTTTTTATTTTCCTTAACACATATGTGTATCAAACGTTAATGGTTCGAACCTCGGTATGTTAAAGTTTTTAAAAACTACTTGTTAAATACGTAGTGCTGGTTTAAACGTTAATGGTTCGAACCTCAGTATGTTAAAGTTTTTAATCAGTGTAAATTTAAAACTAGTTGTTAAATACGTAGTGGTGTATCAAACGTTAATGGTTCGAACTCGGTATGTGTTAGTTTTTTTAAAACTACTTGTTAAATATGTGGTGGTGTATCAAACGTTAATGGTTCGAACCCTGAAGTGTTAAAGTTTTTTAATCAAATGTAAAGTTAAAAACTAGTTGTTAAATATGTGGTTAATGTAATTAACATGTTGAACAGGTATGTTTTAAATCATAAGTCATATGTCAAAATGGTGTCATCTGTTTACAAAGTTTGTGTATCAATCGTTAATGGTTCGAACCTCAGTATGTTAAAATTTTTTTAATCAGCCATAAATTTAAAAGTACTTGTTAAAGCCCTGGTTAATGTAATTAATAAAGAAAATGTTGGTTTGACAGCCATATTGAAATACAAGATGGTGGTACGTAATTGCTATTTTTGTTTGTGAACTAGTTTATAATGAATGAGAGTGATAAATATATGTCTTTATCCTTTTCATCTTGTTTATTAAATCATACGTCATACAAAATGGCGTTAAGTAGTTGCTATTTTTGTTTGTGAATTAGTTTATAAGTATGAGAGTGATAAATATGTTTTTTATCCTTTTTCATCTTGTTTATTAAATGTTTTATCCTTATTCAACTTTAATCAACAGGTCTTATCCTACATTTTACACCATCATTAATTCATCTTAATCAACCTTTACAGCTATATACAAACTTCAAAGAAAAATATTTTTGAAAAACAACCTTGTACAACAACTTTAATTTAAATCTAGCACTGACTCTGAAGCCATACTGGTTTGACAGCCATATTGAATCGCTTTAGGTAATTGTTTTTCGTGTTTGTTTTCTAGTTTATAAAAGTATGAGAGTGATAAATATATGTTCTTTTATCCTCTTTCATCTTGTTTATTAAATGTTTAATCATACAAGATGGCGCTACGAGTGTTATTTTGTTTGTTAATTAGTTTATAATGAATGAGAGTGATAAATATGTTTTTTATCCTTTTTCATCTTGTTTATTAAATGTTTAATCAACAGGTCTTATCCTACATTTTACACCATCATTAATTCATCTTAATCAACCTTTACAGCTATATACAAACTTCAAACTCCATCTTTCAATTGTCGCCGTAGCCTAGTGGTTAAAGCCTTGGCTCGGTAATGCAATGGTTGCAAGTTCGAATTCAACCAAGTTTTTTAAATACATAAAAACTTTAGGACGCCATGATGGGACGCCATGTTGGAAATTCAAATCGACCGCCCGAAACATCCGCCATGATGGAAATCAACTGGAACAACAACAGCCTAATGAGGTGAGAGGCCGTATTTTCCATTGACGTCAACAGCCTGTTGACAACAACAGCCTAATGAGGTGAGAGGCCTAATTAGGGAACTGCCTGATGAGGTGAGGGTAGGTGAGAGGCTGTTAGTCTAATTAGTGCTTTGCCTAATTATAGCCGCTTGGGTTTGAAGGTGCCCCCTTCTACTTACAGGACCTCTAAAATTAATATAACACGTGCCTTAAAACCCCTCAAGTTTCCCATAAGAAATACACGTGAAAAACAGGCTAAAATGATTATCATGAAAAAAAAAGGTGAAAACACACGGAAATGTTATTTCAAATACATGGTTTCTTTTGTATTTTTTGACGTAGAATACGATGGCGTCGTCAGTTTTCTCGTGAAATTTATATAGGAGGCGTCAAAGCGAACAACTTGCAAACAATCCTTAAAATCCGTATATTTTCCGTGAATTTTCACATTCAGCGCTTCCTACATGGATTTCATCATAAAACTAATTACATTATCGTATTCTTTGTAAAAAAATACATGGAAAACATGTATCATACTTTAGAAAATCTTGTTACGTTGTGCTAGAATTTGAATCAAATGAACGTGTAACCCGTTAGCCGAGCCGAGCGAAGCAAATTTTCGGGAAAATCACTTTTTCCATATCAAGGGCCAACCAAAACTATTTTCACAATTTATTATACATGCTTTTTGATGTACTTTTCATGTAGAATGCAATTATGTGGTCTATTTTACTATAAAATCCACGTAAATAGCGCTCAGCGTCAAAAACACGAAATAAACTAGGTCGGCGCTTAATTATTTTTTAAATTTTTACGTTTGCCAGGTGAAATAAGAAGAGGATCTGACCAAATAATTTATGATTAATTATTGGAACCGTAAGTTTCTCATAAGTTTAGCACGCGAATAACAATTTAAAGCGTTAATCCTTTTATTAAAATTTGTTGAAATATCGGATTTTTTTTTAAGTTTTAATGTGAGTTGAGCTGCTGAGTATGGATCAGGATGAGATTTGGATACTGATTGGTTTAAAATAAATTTGTATTGTATACAACTTCAAGTACAGATATTTCGAAAACCGTCAAAAAAATATTAATTAAGCGTTTTTTAATTTGTCAATGAACAGGAACACAGTTTATATCTACATAGTAAGTTGTTAAATATTAATATTTATATTGATAATTCATTAAATAAACTGTACATGTTGAGATTCAAAATGAAAATCCATCATTTATCTTAATAAAACAAGTTGTTTATTCGAATGACTTCATCAAAGTTTCTATTGCTATTCGGAAAAATACTTCTATATTCTTTGATGACTGGCAGTAAATATTGCATTTGTTGATCATCTTTGGTGAGTAGATTGTTGAATTCCGTAATCAGCTTTATTTCTCTTTCAGCAACGTCATTAACTACTTTCAAATTTTTTATAACTTCCAAGCCGCGAACAAACATTCGATGTTTTTGCCAAGTGGATGGGTCTTTTGATAAAAAAGATGGATCAATTTTTATGCGCTCGAAAAATTTGAGAGATTCTTTGCAAACAAAGTCACTTAAATTCGACTTTATGATTGTAATCAAATTTTTTTCGTTTGGTATTATCCGTTTCTGATACGGAAAACTACTGCAATCAATTTCAAAGCATTGCACATTTTGAGTTTTTCTTCATTCAATACGTTTGAATCGAAAAACGCTAATGCTGCCAACTTTGGTGTCAAGTACCATAAGTGTTGTGAATTTTTTTTACTGTAGTCTGCGATATACTTTCGTCAATACTGTTGTAGTTATATAATTTCTTCAATAACTCCAAATCTTGGTGGGGTGCTTGAACAGCAGATGTTGCAGAAAACCAGGCTTGTACGTAGACTTTTATTATAAAAATGCCAACGTCTTTGTATTTTTGTTCATCCTCTTTGTTGTTTATCAAAAATTGTTGGCGAAAAAGAAATATTTTTAAGCAATATATTGCTTTTGCCATCCATCTGGCATGATGTGTAGGACCAGGTGGATGAAAGCTAATATTTTTAAGCATATTTCCGCCACCAAGGAAAATGACAACCAACTCAAGAAATTCTTTGTAATCGGCTCTGGGTTGATATATTTTCAATTGCTCTAAACAGAAATTCAAAATGGTAGTTTTGTCATCTTGTAAACATTCAGCAACAACTTTATCGGCGATTCCTATATCAAAGTCTTCGTGATCAGCAGTTTTCCAAAAATCTTCAAATTTTGTAAATTTCCCTACGTCAGGCCCGGTAGTCTTACCAAATTTTATTTCAAAAGCACACCTCAATAATAATTTAAGGATATGATAACTTTTTAAAAATAAAATTGAGATATAAACTAAAATTACTACCCAGTTGAAAATAATGAAGAATGTTTAAATGAGTTATTAAATTAATATAAAATATTACTGAATATTTTTATTTATACATTTTTAAATTTAATAACAGCAGAAAGACTGCAGTGCAAAATTTGTAATCTGTTCATTTCAATGTATTTATTGACAAAAGTTTCGACTTAAAAATTTTTTTTAAAACATTATTTACCTCTTGTTGCAGTAGAAATTTTTTATCGTTTTCATCTGTCATCAACTCAAGTGCATTTGCTTTTGCAATATCAAATAATCTATTTAAACTTGACATATACTCTGCTACATTTCTTTTTGAGTTTCTGATGTACGCCCAAAATTTGTTATTATCTTCCTTCAATTATGCTCCTTCTTCAATTTTTCTACATACTTATGGCGTTCTTTTGTCGGGATATGATTTCTTTTATAAAAAATGACGCATTCTTCTATAACCAGTTTTGCACTGGTGTCAACAGAATTTGATACTTTTCGCAGACTGTAAAATAAAACTGCTAATACTTGTTCAACTGTTGGTAAGTTATTATTAGCTATGATTTGATAGGTACTGTATCCGATGAGCGGTAACTCTTCACGTAAATCATACGACATTGTTAAATCTTCTCATTGAAAACAAGCACTAGGTATGTGTGCTAGTTTTCGAAGTGTATCTTGTATTTCTCTTGATAATTGTGTGCTTTGAATTTTTCGAGATTACTATAGTTCTTTGGAAAACTCGACACGGTGATGTGAGACGGCAAAGAAGGTTACACTTAAAACATGGTCAGTTGTATAGATTCAAAATCGTTTCGGTTTACCGATAAAAAATTTGGTCAAACTTCCACCATACCTTTCATACATAATTACGTTAGTCTTTAAACGCTTCCAAGTCTTATCAAGCTTGCCATCATTCCCTGGTTACTCTGGCTATTGATTAATTAATTCATTCTAATTAAGTCAATTAATTATTGCATATTAAATAACTTTCAGTCAGTCAAATAAACAAGTCTGAAGCTTGAAGATTTTTTCTAGATTTTTTGAATATTAGAGCAAGCTTCCATTGCCATCAAATAATGTACCATGTACGGTTCAATTTCGCATAATACGTGATTGTGTTTATCGTTTACTGTATTTATAGAAAGGTACGTTTACAAACTAACATTTTTTAACAAAATTAAAGCTATACATTTACCAAAACTTACGTTTGCATGAGATCCGATGCTATGCTGTCAGCCTGTCACGCGTTATAGCTTACATTATAGAATATCCATTTTTTTTTACTAGTTGACTTCAGAGGACTTTTAATTGCAACGTTGCGAAAACGCAACATTGGGATAAACAATGAAACTGCAGTGGCAGAAAGCATGATTCATATTCATATTCCTGTTTGAACTTGTCATTTAGTCGTAGTGTATTGTAAACGGTGCGTTTTAGTGTTGATATCTAGTTCTTTAGAGTAAACAAATCCTTCAAATATTATCAAAATTTTAAAATTGTAAGTAAATCAACTGTGCTTATTTTCGATAATCATTTATGGTTTTAGAGCAACAATAAAGACAATTATTATTATACAAGGCCTTTGACACTAAAAGAACTTGAAGAAATTGTAGAAAATATTAGTCTCAATAAAGAAGTGGACATTTGTTACATACCACCTGACGTCGATGATCTAACGGATGAAGAAAATATCGATGAAGATATTGTAGGCGGCCAAGAAAATTTGCCTGCAGATTTGGCGGGAACATTTGAAATTCAATTAGACTCTGAAGTTGTAGTGGAAGATAATAATGATGAAGACATTTTACCTTTACCTTATAAAATACCGAAACTAGAAGACGTTACTTGGTGTAGAACTTCAGTCGACTACGATAGAGATGCTGTGTCAAATGAGCTAGAAGACATAAACAAAATTACTACGGATCTACATGGAAAATCTGTATTTGACTTTTTATGGAAATGTTTGATCAAAATATTATGCAGTTTATTATTTCAATGTCGATGAAATATTCAAGGGATCACAATCGTCCTCAATTTGGCTTAGAACAAGCTGACCTGGAAATTTTTTGGGAATATTAATTTTGAGTGGATATCATACCCTTCCACAAGTAAAACTCTACTGGTCATCCGATGAAGATAAAGGTGTTCCGTTTGTAAAAAATACCATGTCTAGGAACAGATTTCTAGAAATAAAACAAAATCTTCATCTTGCCGATAATAATCAGCTAGATAAAACGACAAATTTGCGAAAGTACGGCCTCTAGTGGATCTATTGAACAGAAACTTTTGAAGTTTGGTATTTTCAGACATCATTTGTCAATTGATGAACAGATGGTGCCTTACTTTGGTCGTCATTCGGCAAAAATGTTTTTAAAAGGAAAACCTGTAAGATTTGGGTTTAAAATCTGGTGTCTCACTTCAAGTGACGGATATTTGTATCAGTTCATTCCATATAGCGGAAAAACAGATAACAGATGCAAAAAACAATTTTTGGTTTAGGTGAAGAAGTTGTTATCAATCTACTGAAAGTTGTAGAAAATAGATCAGCCCATAAAGTATACTTTGATAATTTTTTACAAGTTATAAATTGTTGGTTTATCTGAAGAATGAAGGATATTTTGCTACTGGAACTATTCGTGAGAATAGGATGCTGAAATGTCCATTAGAAACTAATAAAAGTATAGGGAAAAATCTCGTGGCACCATGGATTCCCGGTACGATCATGTAAACGAAATAAGCGTTGTGCGTTGGAATGACAATTCCGTAGTTACAGTTGCAAGCAATTGTGAGTCTGTAGAGCCCATTCAGTCTGTGAAAAGATACAATCGTAAGGAAAAAAAGATGTCTCTTTACCACAACCGAACATGATTGCCCAATATAACAAATATATGGGTGGTGTAGATTTACACGACAATGCCGTGGCAAACTACCGAATCAATATTCGAGGAAAAAAATGGTGGTGGCCTTTGTTTATTAATTTTTGGACTGTGCTGTGGTAAATGCTTGGAAACTATACCGACTTGTACATAAAGAGAAACCCATTTCCCAGCTAGATTTCAAGTCAGAACTAGTCCGAAGTCTTTTGACTAAAACAAACGTAGAACACAATCCACTAGAGGTCGTGGCTCTACAACATCTTTACCGTCGACGTCTAGATTTGATAACACGGGTCATATAATTGAAAGAAATAACGAAAACTGGAGAAGACGTTGCAGGGTATGCAAAAGCACTACGGTTTATAAGTGCAACAAATGTGAAATCCCTTGCACCCACATTGTTTTAAAAACTATCACAATTAATTTAGGAAATCATATAGTACCATAGTTGCGTTAACGCAACGCAAAAAAACTGCTTCTATTGTTTTTTTTATTTTTTTTGTTTTTCTTATGTTTATTACTAATTAATTAAATATGTTTCTGTAAAAAAGTTGTACTTAATTTGATTTTTCTAGTAGTGGTCCTAAATGGGTTAAACTTAACAGCTCAAACTAGATAATAAATCTTTTTTTTTATTTAAAAAAATTCCGATATTTAAACTAATTAAAAAAATAATTAAGCACCGACCTAGTTTATTTCGTGTTTTTTGACGCCGAGCGCTATTTACGTGGATTTTATAGTAAAATAGACCACATAATTGCATTCTACGTGAAAAAGTACATCAAAAGCATGTATAATAAATTGTGAAAATAGTTTTGGTTGGCCCTTGATATGGAAAAAGTGATTTTCCCGAAAATTTGCTTCGCTCGGCTCGGCTAACGGGTTACACGTTCATTTGATTCAAATTCTAGCACAACGTAACAAGATTTTCTAAAGTATGATAAATGTTTCCCATGTATTTTTTTACAAAGAATACGATAATGTAATTAGTTGTATGATGAAATCCACGTAGGAAGCGCTGAACGTGAAAATTCACGAATTTTAAGGATTGTTTGCAAGTTGTTCGCTTTGACGCCTCTTATATAAATTTCACGAAAAAACTGATGACGCCATCGTATTCTACGTCAAAAAATACATGTATTTGAAATAACATTTCCGTGTGTTTACACCTTTTTTTTTCATGATAATCATTTTAGCCTGTTTTTCACGTGTATTTCTTATGGGAAACTTCAGGGGCTTTGAGGCACGTGTTATATTAATTTTAGAGGTCCCGTACCTGAACGCGCATTAGTTTTTAGGTATATAGTAGTGATTTCTGCCCGGAGAACTTGAAAAAAAAAATAAAAATTAATTAAACCCCGGCCTAATAGGCAATTGAGCAACAGAATATATTATTAATAATTAATAACTTGTAACTTGTGATTTGTAACTTGTAAATTCAATAATATTATGCAACAGGTCCCAGGACGGGCTTTCAACTAGTATAAAATAAAATCTACATTATTAACATACTTATGAGCAGAATGTGTATGGTACAACAAATAAATAAAAATATCATTATTTTTAACGTTTTAACAGTAAAATGAATACCTAAATGAAATTAAATTTTACATTTTCCCCTTCGACCAATTATAATAAATTAACAGTTAGGATTGCCTTTCCTTCATAATTATGTTTAAATAATCCATCTTAAAAAGTGATCTGGGTGTCCGCCATGTTGTAAAATCGTTGTTCTCGTTCTCAACGAATCTTCTACAAGTAGAATTGGCAACTCATTTTGTAAAAAATTGTGGTGTTTCGTACTTTTCGTAGACCCGGAAGTATACGACTACAGAAAACACCAGAGGAAACCTGAAAACTAACATAGTTAACCTCTACGGGGAGCAAACTTGACTACATAACTCGTTGGATTATCCATAGCTCAGTCGGAACGGCTGAGCACGCAACCTACGATATTATTCTCAAACTTCGTCCTCGTTCGATGTGGGCATCACATCCAACTCTCGTTGCATACACTACTATAGCACAGAATAATAAATATATTCACTGCGTTCATACAGAAATTTCACTGAGCGACAATTTTGATCTTAAGTAGCGTTCGCGCTGTACCCACGCGCAGCCAGTAGTAGCCAAGGTATAGCTAAAGTAAATTCGTCAATTTCCGATTATGCGGTATATCGCGAAATGCCACTGCTAAGAAATAGTAAGCTTTCTATAACCGCTACGCTCAAGTCTTAATAATATTCTTGCGCGTGGGTACATCGCGCGATTTCCATAGGATCAACGACTTCAAACCTTTCGACACCCAGTGAAACTTCTGCGCAACAAAGTATTATTATTCTGTGACTATAGTGTTTACACTATAGTTTGTACATTTATGTTGTTATGCGATTTAGTAAAAGGTTAATCTTTATCTACACTTGTTTTTGCAGTAATTATTAGGTACATTTTCATTGTTCTGAATATGTTACTAGTTAACCTTTGCTTCAAACTTTAGATCGATTATAGTTGGTAATATTAATTTTTACCATTTTACATTTTTAGGTTACACAGTTATTTTTAATTTTATGTACATACTTGAATTTTTTCATAGAAAAACAACCGTTTTGAAAAACATTGATAATGGTCTGATGCTACTAAAGCTTGTAAAACGCATAGAAAATGTGTAGCGTTGTAAAATATTTTGTTCGAGAAATAAATTAACATCTAAGGTCTAACGCGCGGAAAAAGGAAATTGCCTTGTAGAAAAAAAAATAGTTTAAATAAAAGTTATAGCGTTGATTGAGGGATGTTAAATAATAAAACCACTTGACAACTTTTTTTGTAATTAACATTCTTCGAGATGTTAAAAATGTGTCACGTAATTGTCGTATCTCAGTAATTACTTATTGGTTGACAAACAAAAGTTGCTAACAACTTTTATTTGAAAAAACAACGTGTAAAATGAATATTTTTTCAAATATGCCGAAACACGAAAATCTTTTAAGTTAAGGGGACCTTTTGGCTCAACGTATTATGCCCAAAATCTAATCAAATCTGCTGTATTATAAAAAACACTTACATACCAAGTTTTATTAAATTATTACAAAGATGTGGGATGAAAATAGTATTCAAAAGTATTTATCTGTCATTCAGTGAAATTTCATAGCCAGTAGATACAAAGTTCGCACCTCTATTGGTAACCAGGAATTGTCTACAATAAAAGGATCCATAAAATAAAATAAGTGTTTATTTCTCTTCTATACAAGATGTCCCAATACATTTTGTTCTGCTTAAAAGATTAAATGTCGATTAAATTTGAAATTTTGTTATAACAGCTCAAACTAGTTGTGAATTAACACGTAAGTTACATTTAACAGCAACAACAATGTCGATCAAACCATGATTGTTCATTACGTAGCTTCTTAAAATATTTTCTATGTTTTCCAAATCTCTTATAAATAAAATAGAACATTTTACCATCCCTTTTTACTTTTGGCTAACAAATTAATATTATCATGTTATGAAAGAAGATATCGATTTCTACAAAACTTTCGATGAGTATATTTATTATAATACAAATCTGATTAGTTTTTGGAGAAAATGTATCAAACCAAAGGGCCGTTAACCCACATAGATTTATAAATCTTGGAATTTTGTCAAAAATTTCCATTTAAAATTCTTCAAAATGAATTTCTAATTTAATCATATCAGGTGATAACACTCATTTACTATACTCCACCAATATCAATTAATAAAAAGGTTACGAAAGAAAGGTTTTGGAAATGTTATTGTCATAAGTTTGTTTGAAACTATTTTTTCAAACGCAATTTTACTATTCCCTTAAGCCAATAATGGAAACAACTGCCAAGGCCTTTTAAACAACCTCACTTTGAAACATTGTCATGCAGCTGAAAAACTGAAAATACCAGAAACTACCAGACAATTTTATTTTAGTTTTCCATGTACCAAGCAAAAGCAATGTTTCTAAATACCTAAGCACAATAGATCCACGTAATGTTTTGAATCATTAAAAGTTTATAAATCTCTTATTAATGTGCTGTTATGGTGAGCAGCATCATTTCGGAAACTCAGGTTCAGTTAATTGTCTTACATTATTTATTGGGAAAATACACCGATTATTCCAAGGTCCCGTAATAGAACACTTGATACATGAATTGTAACCAGTATGTCCTTAGTGAAGTTATAAAATTTTAGATGTTGTATCACAGCAGAGACGGTGGCTGGAAACAAGTGATCACTTCAGTCAACTACAGTACACCGATCAACCAGATGCATCGTAATTGCATTGAAGAGGGATCATTGGCTGAAACAATGGATTTATTGCTTTATTTCTAAAAAACATGAATGACTAAGGTAGGAAGCAACATGGAGCCAATAAAGACACTTCAAGAACTGAATACTGAACTTCTGTTTGAATAAATCATTGTGATATTAACGAGATGAATTACAAAAGTAAATTCTAATCCGAACTTTAAGTTTCAATTAGTAAGTAAGAATATGCTACAAAAACTTAAATTTCGGGTAGTTTACAGTCATTTTTTACTATAGTATGGGAGATATTATACATCCCAAATTAGAGCTAATAGAATTTAATAAAGTGAAAAGAAATTCTTATTAATTTTGGACAGTCCTTGTACAAACGTTAAAGGGGTTTGAATCATTGACTAATTTTAAGATAAAATTCGTTTGAACACGGGTTCCGTAACGGCTTGGTTCCTGATAGATACAGGGAGTCCAAAAACTATATAATTTGGTATTTTGCTTATATTTTTGTTCAGATAACATGGCAATTGAATGAAATTCAGGATACTGGGTATATTAAAGACGAGAAACTCAAATATTAACTTAGTTTTGTTTAATATTAGAGGGCGCCACATTACACTGTTCCTGAATTTAATTAACCAAAACTTTTATGTGTCGCGTTCTCTAGACAACGACTATGTCATGAATGAGTATGAAGTTGATGACGAAGAAGTTGCCTTAGCGGAAGTAAATGATACCCAGGAGAAATTGTGCTACAATAGGTGACCAGTTTACCGAATGATAAAAGTCGGACCTAGTACTTCATATAAAACAAAAAGAGGAAACTCTCAAGAACTAAAAGTAAGTTGTGAAAAGTTGCACCTTCTTATACAAGATTAATGCCAACAAATGATGAAGCAAATGTAAAGTTGGAGCAAGTGAAAAGTGAATGGGAAGGTATACATCCTGTAGAAGTATTTGAAATGTTATTTAGTGTTGAAATTATTCAACTTATAATTGAAGAGACCGTAAGGTGTAGCAAAACAATGATTTCAACTTTACTCTGTCCGAACAAGAATTGAAAGAGTATATAGACATACTAATACTTTGTGGAAATCACATTTTACTATCTAGCAAGTAATATTGGTCACAGAAACAAGATTTAGGATTAGATATTGTTAGAAACTGTATCTCCATGAATAATTATTTAAAATAAAGTAATTACATTTTTGTAATAACGACAAAATTGTAAAAAACAAAACTGATCTAGGATTCAAAGTGCGACATCTTATTACATCGCTGAATAAAAATTTCCAGTAGTTTGGAGTTTTTTTTTTAAACTTATCAATCGATGAAATGATTGTCAAGTACTTTCGCAAACATCGGCTGAAGCAATTCATTCGAGGAAAGCCCATAGGTTTTGGAATATAAACCTTGGGCATTATGTAGTTTTGATGGAAATTGTTATAAATTTGAGTTATACTGCGGAGCCGATTCTGCTAATCAAGATTTAGTACCTACTGGGTTCTAGTGTCTTCTGAACATGTACAATGCGTTGAAAATCCTGCAAGTCATTGTGCTTATTTTGACAATATTTTAATATATTTAAAATCTCTAAAAAAAGAGCATTGAGGAGAGTTACATATATAAAATTAGGTGCAAAGTCTATCATGGGCTGTCCTGCTGCAAGCTCTTCATCGACAGTCTCTGGCTATACGGCAAATCAACGTCGTTGCCAAGGAAAAATTGCAAATCAAAGCCCCTTACATATTGTTTGAAAAGTGAAGTAACCCTTTGCAAAATTTGTTTTGTTCCTTTTCACACAAAATAAATAAGATATTGTATTTTTTGAAATAAAAACATACTTCAAATGATTAATTTATTTAGTTGCAGAATTTAGCCCAATGTGATACTCGTAATTGCTCGTGTGATATTTTGAGTTTTCTACATTTATTTTAAAGTTTTTATCAATTTTTTTGTAGGAGCTTAGAATTCTCTTGAGAACACATTTTTTCTTATTATTACTGAACAGGTTCAAGAAGCTTCTGATCGAAAGAGCAAATCATAGATGGTTCCACAGGTTTGAGTCTTGTTTTCGGACATTATAATTGAAGAATTTGGTGCAAAAACCGGCTAAGTGCATTTTTTGACCAAAACGACTTTGCGTCAGTCGCATATACTTATTGATATTCCTCAACGTTTGGTGCAAAAATCGTCTACGTAGATAGCGTACAAATGTATTAAATGAAACCGTATACCTGACGTAGCCTATTATTGCTCCAAACGCGATTCTATTTCACAATCAGGAGCGAACTCGTTTGGGGCAAGAATCGGCTATGTGTTGCGCATGACCGCTTCTTGTCACCAACTGGTAAACATAACTTAGAATATACAATATTTCCATGCGAGTACAGTTTCTAAAATGAGTGAAACAAGTGAAGTTGACCCGTTTTATAGTTCAGCCGATAGTTTTATCGATCCAGATTATTCTCCCAACGAATCCAGTAATGTGAGTGATCAAAGAAATGATATTATTTCTGCAAATGATTGTGAAGGAGAAACAACGGAAAGAACTGGAAAAAAAGTGCAAACGGAATCCAGTAGCATGGGCCAGAAATTAAAGAAAAGTCAACAGAAATAGTGGCAAAGAATATACAAACAGTCGGGGCATAATTAAACCTGCAAAAAGGCCTAGGTGTCATAGTAGAGCAAATTGTTTTGAGAAATTGACCGTGCTGCAGCGTGAGAAAATTTTCAATGAGTTCTATGCAATGAAAGACAAGAATATACAGGATGCATTCTTGAGTTCTTTAATAATAGCATGTGAAGTGAAGAGAAGACGGAAAACAACTCCTATTGGAAACAATGTGAAAAGAAAATCATTTTCATACAAATATAATATCAAAGTAGGGACAACTAAAGTCGAGGTATGTAAGACAGCATTTTGCAATCTATTTTCCGTACATAAGTCACGTATACAAAGATTAGCAGTATCATGTGCTTTAGGTAGTATTGTTTCAAAACAGGATATGAGAGTCAAGCATTTTAATAGACCAAATAAGGTGCCTTTCGATATTGTAGCCAGTGTACATGAACATATCGTGAGCATTCCAACTAGAGAATCTCATTATTCAAGGGGTGAATGTCAAAAATAGTACCTGCCGGCTGAGCTGAATGATAAGATAATGTACGAACAGTACTTGAAAAAGTATGAGCCGGAACAGTATAAATTCTTAAAGAAGAGAGAGCCAACAAAACCAAAAATTACATATGACTTCTATTACAGATATTTTGTGGAACATTTCAATCTATCGTTCGGTTTTCCACTAACAGATACTTGCAGTACTTGTGACATGCTGAATGTTCAGATTAATGCTGCTTCTAATGATGATGAGAAGAAGTCACTCCTACAGAAAAGAGAAGTTCATCAATCCAACGCACAAGCATTTCAGGATGATCTAAAAATTAAAACTGAAATTGCAAAAACTGATCCCATAGTAGAAACTTTGTGCTTTGATTATCAACAAAATTTACCTGTCCCAGTGTATTTAATCAAAGATTTCATTCATGTTCTCATGATAAAGCTGCGATGTATATGTTTGATGAAACTATTGGGAAAAAAGGATGTATAGAAACTGTTTCCTTTTTGAAACACTATATTGAGAAATATTTGAGGAAATCTGTCAAAACCTTATATATTTTTACCGACAACTGTGGAGGACAGAATAAAAATTCTGTAGATGTCACTAGTTAAAAAAAGGTCTCTGTCAAAGATCGTCCATCACCTACCAGAACCAGGGCACTTTCCGGGCTGACAACAAGTTGAAATGACTCTTATTATGTATATATTATACCGGGTGATTCAGCTAACCCGTTCATTAGAAGTTTATGGACTTCCCGTTGAAATATTTGTTTAAAAATTTGGAATAGGGATTACTCGAAAAGTTCTATTTAATTAAAATATTTCAGCTCTTCCACCGGAAGTGGCTACCAACTTTCTTATTTTAAATGGAATGATATATTTTTTGTATATTTGGATTCTACGCTAAAATCTGAGTTACTTTCATGTAGCACAACCTATATGAAAAATCAATAGTTTTTGAGATATTCTCATTTTTTTGAGAAAAATTGGTTTTGTAGTATTGTTTTCAAACGCTTGTCAATGATTGAAAAAAGAAAGTTATAGTAACAAAATTTGGGCTATACTTAGGAGGACTGTTAAGTTTTTAAATGATGTGTAATTTGACATCTCATTATTTACAGGGTGTTCAAAATGTTTGGCTAAATCTGACTAACTTCAACTGCCCAAAAGTCAATTTTTTTAAATGGAACACCCTGTATCTTGTTGCTCTATGTGATGGAGAATTAAGTGGTCTTTCAATCTTCATAAGGGTTCTCTATACCTATCTGTTACCATTTTCCTGCTATCGATGTATTTACATTCGACACACAATATTTCTCTATTTTATTAAATAATTTCTGACTAGTGGCCTGTGGAAATTAAAACAATGTGCCTTATTTATCAAACTTGTAAACGTCGACGTGACACATTATACACGATATGGAAATCCACCAAGAATATTCGAATGAAGACATACTAAATTTATTTTTTATTCATGGAGAATGTTACAAGATTATTGAAAGAACTTGCCGTTTGCTTAACGAGAGATATCTACATTTATGGCCTCTAAATAAAATTACATTGCAAAAATAGAAGCAAATTAATTTAATTATTAATTTAGCAACTGTTCGATATGCCGTCCGTGGTTTTCTAAGCACAATAAAACTCTTCTGTTAACTTCAGCTATTGTGGATTTTTGAACCATTTGCACATCTACTTCAGCGAAGGCAGTTCGAACCCGATGTAATAAGTCATCTCTGTTATGGACTGGCCTTGAATAGACTTTAGTCTTGACATACCCCATAAAAAATCCAGGGGTGTTAGGTCAGGTGATCTGGGAGGCCATAGAGATGGACCATTGCGTCCAAACCAACGATCTTCAAACATATGGGATAATTCTTGATAAACCTCATGGGTTGAATGGGCTGGAGCACCATCCATTTGGTACCAACATGAATTTAGAAGATTTAGGGGTAAATTTTCCAAAAATTTGAAACCACTCCTCTAAGCATTTCTAAATATTTGCGAGAATTTAAATTTTCGTCATACACTTCAAAACAAACACGATTATCCATAATTAAACAAAAACATTAAAACTAAATGTGTCTTGAAAGTTACCTTCGCGCACCATCCGAGGATTTTGTTCTGCCCAATAATGCCAATTTTTCCTATTAATGATTCCTTCTCTACTAAATTTTGACTCATCGGTCCAAATAATTTTTTCAAAAATTTGGGTCTTCCTGCGTTTTCAATAAAATGCTTTCACAAAATGCTACACGACGTATTTCGTCACCTGGGCGGAAAGCTTGTAGTTTTATAATAGAAAAAGCATGCATTTTACGTTGTGCCAAAATTCTCTGTATCGACGAGTAGGACAGTCCCAAATCTTCAGACGCAGCTCTGATCGATGCATGTGGATTTGCATTAAAATATGCCAATACATTTATTTCGTTGTCTTCATCACCGGTGACTACCTTGGGGCGTGTTCTAGTACATTGAATTCCAAATTGTTTAAAATTTGCTTCTATTCTCTTAAACGTAGTTTTATTTAGAGGTCGCAAGTGTGGATATCTCTCGTTAAACAAACGGCAAGTTCTTTCAATAATTTTGTAACATTCTCCATGAATAAAAAATAAATTTAGTATGTCTTCATTCGAATATTCTTGGTGGATTTCCATATCGTGTATAATGTGTCACGTCGACGTTTACAAGTTTGATAAATAAGGCACATTGTTTTAATTTCCACAGGCCACTAGTCAGAAATTATTTAATAAAATAGAGAAATATTGTGTGTCGAATGTAAATACATCGATAGCAGGAAAATGGTAACAGATAGGTATAGGGAACCCTTATGAAGATTGAAAGACCACTTAATTCTCCATCACATAGAGCAACAAGATACAGGTGTTCCATTTAAAAAAATGACTTTTGGGCAGTTGAAGTTAGTCAGATTTAGCCAAACATTTTGAACACCCTGTAAATAATGAGATGTCAAATTACACATCATTTAAAAACTTAACAGTCCTCCTAAATATAGCCCAAATTTTGTTACTATAACTTTCTTTTTCAATCATTGACAAGCGTTTGAAAACAATACTACAAAACCAATTTTCTCAAAAAATGAGAATATCTCAAAAACTATTGATTTTTCATATAGGTTGTGCTACATGAAAGTAACTCAGATTTTAGCGTAGAATTCAAATATACAAAAAAATATATTATTCCATTTAAAATAAGAAAGTTGGTAGAAGAGCTGAAATATTTTAATTAAATAGAACTTTTTGAGCAATCCCCTATTCCAAATTTTTAAACAAATATTTCAACGGGAAGTCCATAAACTTCTAATGAACGGGTTAGCTGAATCACCCTGTATAGCTGAAATTGAATATTCCAATGTGAAATAATATTGATGACAAACGGTTTTTTTCATTTTTCTCGAAACTATGTATTCTTCACATAGACGGTTTTTGCACCAAGCCCTTCAATTGGGGATTAACTAAATTAAAACTAATGTAAGTATACCTAATATTAATTGTCACTATTTGCGAAATAGAAATAATTAATTTTTGTGGTGTGAAACCAAATTGAATAGGTAATAAAAATTGAATTACAACATAATAATAAATAAATAAATGTGCTTTATTTTTTAATGTACTTTTGTTGTTCCAGCCACTTACACAAATACTTAAATAATTACATAATTAACACAAAAAATTAAAAAAAATATTATACTTCTTTTATGTCTGGGAACTGATTATTTGTTAATGATGGCAAATGAACATCATCTTGCAGTACTGAGTTTCTTTCTTTAGCCAACCAAAGTTCTAAACGTAATCTTGGGTCCATTGCAGGCGACAGTAATGCAGATGGTGATCGTTTTCTGAGATAATTAAAACAACACGTTTTAAAGTGTCGTGTACCACATGCTGATTCGCATTCAGATCCACAAGATATGCACGACAACGCTGCTCCCCAAACCACACCTGCAATTAAAAACCCATTAATTCGTAACAAGATTTTACAAATAATAAAGTATCTGGAAAAATATAAATTAACCTAAATTAATAAGTGAAATAAACCAAATTGAAAATTAAAATAACAAAAAAACATATATTTTTTAACAACTGACATTCTGTTAGCTTTTACATTTAGTAGTATTTTTTTTTTTTTTTTTTTTTTTTTTTTTTTTTTTATTTTTTTTTTTTTATTTTTTTATTTTTACATTTGTAGTGATAGCGTAACAAAAACATTAAAATACTTTCCATCTTCAATTACATTATCCTCTGGACTTAACGATTGATTCCCGGTCCATTCTTCTATTTCGTCCATACCAAACGCGAACCCAACTAAAATCTCTATTTTAAAAACATGTTTCTAAATGCCAAATACGCCATTTCATATGTGCAAACAGTACATCAAATGGAAACTAAAAGTATAGGAATAATTTAGGAATACACTATACAAGGTGGAACAACCATGACTTTACCGTCCGATTTTAGGACTTTAAAATGAAAATCGGATAAACGCTAAACCCTCGATTTTTGATTCAAGGGAGATCAACTTGTCTGTTTTGTTCATCTGCGCCATTACCCCTACCGGGGGGAAGTACAACCCACTGATTTTAAATAGGGATGAGGGGTGTTGCGATACATTATTTTGAATATCTCATTGAGTACTACTGACCCTCTAATTTTGCGTAAAAATTTTCATCGATAATGAAATGAGAGACAAAATAGTGGAAAAGGTAATGTGGAAACAAATAACAAATGAAAAGATACTAACTGTTGTGATTAGTTTACTAAATGCTTGAAATGACCACCATTCACTTTCACGCAATAGTATAAGTTTTGTTGGAAACGTTTCCCTAACATTACGCACTATTTCGGGTGTAATGTGACGACATTCATTAATATTGGTTATTTTTTCCACATTCCCTCTTCCACTATTTTATCTCTCATTCCGTTATCGATGAAAATTTTGACACGAAATTAGAGGGTCATATAGAACTCAATGAGATCTTCAAAATGATGTATCACAACACCCCTCATTCATATTTAAAAAGTGCTTTCCCCGGTAGGGGGTTGAAGTTGAGCAGACAAGTTTGTCCCCCTCGAATCAGTTATCGACGGCTCCAAGCGTTTTTCCGGATATTCATTTTAAACCCTTAAAATCTAGGTGTAAAGTTTTGGTTAAACCACCTTGTATTTTTGATGACTTTATGCCAATTACAGTAAAACCTCTATATAGCGGTATATGGAGGTGACCGTTATTGGGAGACAAAAAATATTTATTTCTATGCGTCGTTTATTAAAACTTTTAAGTATGGAACATAATACGTTCGCTATAGGGTACTATATGTATATCTGCATTAAAAAGTAACTTTAAATGTGCTGATGCAATATTAAATAATTAGACGATATAATAATGGAAGAGTTACACATATTTATAGGAAAAAATATCTTATTTTCCTTTTCAAAAATAAATATCACATTAAAATAATTGTACTTAATCTTTAAAACACCTTTATAACGGTTTTGTTCCTAATGATGCTAATTGGTCAAAAAGCAACACAACATTCTAAATAGATCTAAAACCAAATTAAACTACGTTTATCCATATTTATAGGAATTAAAATTTTTTTTCCGTATAACAAACTGTAAGCGCATCAGTAAGATCGTTAGCTGAAAAATCAGCCATTTTGTGCTGCTGTTAACCTACAGATTCTCGTTAGTATTTACGGTTTCTCGTAAATCGTTCTTACAGACAGACCTTAAAAATTTGACAGACTACAGAATTGTAAATACATAATATCGATCTGTAAAGTTCGTCATAATTTAGAATTTAATAAATTTAGTGGTACACTTACTTTTTTTTAATTTCGAGCAATTTTCTGACTAAAAATTTAATTGAAAAACCAATTTATAAAAAAAAGCTTACAACAAGTGTTGAAAATGATTTCCGTTGTTTTGAAGACAATAGTAAAGCCTCCTCTCGAACTCTTCTTGAACATTTTCGAAAATTTCTCTTGTGATTGCAAGACATTCTTCATTTATTCTATCGAGTAGTTCTTCAATTGACTCCGGTTGAGTTTTGTAGACGACTGACTTTAAATGACTTCACAGAAAAAAATCTAAAGGACTAAGGTCGGGTGACATAAACTGGTTTGATAACGATTATCTAACCATTACTTAGAAAGCGTAATGAGGAGGCTCCATGCTAGCTCTTGTAAAGTCGATAGAGTTTCATATTCCTAATTGCCCTCTATAAAAGAGGCTTGCTCAAAATTTCTGTCCAAACGTTCGGGATACTGAGGTGCGCCCGTAATACGTGGAGATTCTCGTCACTCCAGTACCGGCAGTTTTGTTTATTTAAATAGAATGTGCACTCGTAACTAAACAAATGTTTTCTTACAAATAACTGATTTGTATTAATTCGATTAGTGATGGTTTCACAAAATTCGATTCTTCTGTCTAGATCGTCTTCTCCCAATTCTTGAACAATGTGCATTTTGTACAAATAGAATCTTGTGATATTTTAATACTGCTTTGCGTGTAGACGTTGTTGGATTTCAAGCATATTGTCCCAGAACTTCAATGGAGTATTTTCAGCTGATTTCTTTTTCTGTTAGCTACAGATCCCGTTTCCTCAAATTTGGCAACCAGTTGATTAATGTACGCGTGGTTTACATTTCTGTCAGGATGTCTATCGTTAAAAGTTGCAGCAGTTCTGTATGTAGACCGGATTTCCCCTCCTTAAATAAATATCATTTCGACCCTTTCGGCAATGGTGTAGTCATTGTCAATACAACAAAGATTTGATTACAGATTTGTTTAACTACGAATTGGAATTAGTCTAATGTTGACTCTTCACTCTTAAATGAATTCAAATAAATAATCTACGCAAAACGAAGCTTTACCAAAAACAAACACTTTTTTAATTGCGATAACGATAAAAATACTAAAGACACTTCGTTTTGTGGCAACCGGATTTGTAGCTAATAGAAAAAGATATCAGCCAAGAATTCTCGATGAATCCGCTAAAATTTATTTACAGTCCAAAAATTACTCGAAGTTAAAAAAACCAGTGTACCACTAAATTCTTATTAAACTTCCTAACGTCTTAGGGGGTCGTGCCATTTAAAAAATTTACGGGTAGTTGCTGTGGGTCAGGGGGCTGATTTCACAAATGTCGTTTACACGTCCCCCTCAATATAAAAATTGACACCCGTTTTTGCTTTTTATTTTTGCTTTCGTTTCAAAAATACAGCATTCGTAAGTTTTAAAAAACTCACCCGCATTATTAAATACTTTGTTGTTATACAAGGTGATTTATAACTATTGGGACATAGGCTAAGGGCGGGTTATTTAGACCAAATATGATCATAAAACACAATATGCCTTAATAAAATATTGCTGTGGAAAAGATACAAGGCGTAAGATAAAAAAATTTTTCTTCATTTTTGTTAACAATTTCACAGTAAATTTATCAATTCTTATCAAAATCTACAGAGAATCATAATTTTCTGACAGTCCAAAATGTACCCTTAATAAATGAAGTAATATTTGAAATCCCCTTCTGACACTACGAATTGTTTAACTGCGTTTTTCTCAGAAACAGATAGAATTATCGTATTTAAACAGGAGTACCAATATTGTGTAGAAATGATGTTTACGTCATATTCTCTAATCAAAATCACTAAAAGTTTTCTCAAAAAGTTACCAGTCGATTTCATCATCAGAAATCATTCACGTGGCGCCCCCTACAACAAATAGTAAAATAGTACATAAAAGTATGTTCTTGGTCTAAAGTTATTCATCTCTGCTGATTTTGGTAAGAATTGATAAATTTACAGTGAAATTATTAACAAAAAATGAAAAAAAAAATTTAATTTAACGTCTGTATCTTCTTCCACGGCAATTTTGGGTCCTATGGTCATATTTTAGCCTAAATAACCCGCTCTTAGCCTATGTCCCAATAGTTATGAATCACCCTGTATGAAATTCCATTACATTATTAAATAGTTTTTTTTTAAATAATGACCCCTCAAACTCCATTTAATATTGTAGCTTATTTTGTCAGCGATGCAAGCTTTAAAACCTTCGCTATGTGCGAAGCCTGCAATTATTAGAAATATTTTAATGGTACTTTTTATATTTGAACCTGGTGGGGTCGAAACTTATCAAAATTTATTAAACATGTACATACCACCATATTTGTCGATTTCATTTATTCGGCGATGCGGGACAAATATACTCCGTAGGTACATGGCATATAAATAGTAGGAAGTAGTTTTATGTATTTAAAAAAGATACGTTAAATTAATGTTCTTCTTTGAAATCCCTTTTTTTAAATTTGCAAAATTTAAAAATCAACATTTTAGTATTGCGTCAAACGAATCCCCATGTTATCCTTACGTATATTTCTGTCCTTTACTGATATTTACATATTTGTTACTTTTTTTTTTAAATAGGAAAGTCAACAGTATATTCTTGAGGTTTAAAGTTTTACATCAAGCAACAGTTTGAATTTTTGGCGGTGATTATAAACAAAGTCACCATCTTTATTGTAATAGCACTCTTGATCAATGCGGAAGTGACCATTAATTTTATTATTCTAAATCATTTATTTTGAATCCGATAAAACCAAATTTTCGTTTATATCAAATTATTACATCAAGAAAATTGAACCCGCAATTTTGAGTTTTGATAGATTTTGATAGATAAAATTTCCAAGCTTCAACAGTGTCCAGGTTAATATCAGCTGACTGTTTGTTTTAAAGGTTATGTTATGTCTTTCACAAAATTTCTCAAGCCATCCATTTGAAGCTTTAAAATCCGTCATTTTTAAATTTTCTGCAATGCTTTCTTTTTATTAAAGGTCCAGATATAGGGATATTTTTATTCCTAACTTTACAAAACCAATTGTAAACTACTCGGTCAATTTCTAAACCTTCACTTCTGGGAAATTTTCTTTTCTGCTCTGTATTGGAAACCTTCTTCAGATAGCTTTTTAAATCACATCTGTTTTTTAAAATGTCGTTAACTTGTGTTTTTCCAACACTAAATTTTTCAGCCAACTTTCTAGCACTGGTATTGAACTTTTCACTTTCCACAATTATATCAATTTTCTCTTTAAGAGACAAACGTTTTCTTTTTAGCGACATTGTAATTTTTCTGTACGTCTATATGTAACAGCACTGTTGAACATACTAACTCAAACTATGTACGCAAAGACGATTTTTGGGGTGAGCTTCATGAACCTTTTAATTGCACTTTCTCTGTAATGACAGTCTATTGTAAATCGAACAAATTCTTTAAATCCGTTCTTAAATACCGGTAATTACTTAAGCCTCACACAATGAAACAATTATATATTATGCACAACTTGAACGCTAAGCTGTTGTCTACTAATGACATTACTTAAGAATGGCCGGAAATGGGAGGTAGAATTACATGTATTTTTCAAGAAAGTTTCCAAATAAGTGACCGTGGCCGTTATCGAGAGGTGGTCGCTATTAGGAGTGTCATTAATATGGATATTTCCGTATCATTAGTTTTTGACTTGGAAAACTTGGCCGGTTTTAGAGGTGGCCGCTTTTAAGAGGTAGCCGAAAATAGTGGTTTTACTGTAGTACTTTTGATAATTGAAAATTTTTAACTTTTGACTTTTTTGGCGTAACTATTAGTCTAAACTTAAAGTTTTACTAAAAAAATTGTTTATTTTAATGTCCTCTATAAACCCTTTAAGCTTGGAGCACATATTTTGTGACAGCCATGTATAACCACCAAAATTCCAAATTCCTGGCTTGATTGGAACCATTAAAACTTTTAATGTACGTCTTAGGTGGAAAATCGTAAAAATGAAATTAAAAGTCGATTGTAAAACACAATGAGAAAAAGTTCAAAGAATTTTATTTCTAGAGGTAAAATGTCTTTTGTAGTTAATTTAATAAAATATCTGTTCAAATACAGTTTATAGGTAATCTTCTAAAAAATATTTTAGGTAAATAACACAAAAAATTTGAAAAATACTTCAAATAAGTAGTGGGTCACAGATCTCTATTCTAAAGCCATAGTTTTTAGAAGAAAATGAGATGTAAAATTTAATTTACAACAACTTTTCTTTCTTCGTTTAATTAATATGCTGAAGATATTGTTAAATAAGTGTCACATGATTACAGTTCCTCTGTAACTACTAATCGGCTTAAAACTATTTTAATTTGTGTAAAATAAAATTAAAAACACTCTTCAATGGGTAGGCTTCAGCAATATTTTTCAATTTTTTTTTAAAAACTAAAAAGGCTGGATTATTACAGGTTCTTTTGATCAACGATTGCTAAAATGTGTGGGCCGCGCTTTATTTGACATTTTTCATATATCAAAGTTTTAACCAGAATATAATCTCCCTTCAAATTGGATGAACATAACTAATCAACTGTAAGAAGACGTTTAAAAGTTTAGCCTTACTTTCTTTTAAATTTACAAGATTAGAAATGTTGTATTTTGTGTTAAACAAGCCTGAGTTTCGTAGATTTATGTTAATTAATTTTTCTAGTACAGACTGACAGAACTAAAAAAAAGGAACATGATTATCATAGATGACTATATTCCAGCGTAGGTATATCATCATTGTAGTGTCTCATGTAAAGAAAATAACAACTAAAGGACCGTTTACAGCAATACACAACACAGTGAAACATGTGTCTTAATGACATCCCCTGTAAGAGGAACACGTAAATAGTATAACTAAGAATGTCAACAGGTCACTGTAACAGGTAATTGATTGTTATTCGCAATATCGTCATCAAAGTGATAAACTTCAACTGTGAAACAATCGGTAAACCTTCGTTACCGATTTACAGCGTGTTGAAGTTTAATTTAAAAAAACAGTAAAAATTAGATTTTTCCAAAACGACTTGAGGTAATTTTTAATTTTTTTAATTTTTGGTTGGTAACATTGTTGGTTTGGTAAAATATTTGTTTTTGCCCTTGAATGAAACCTTTGATTTTTAAAACTTTCATTCTGTGATAAATGGACATGAAATAAAATATTTTTTTCTCAAAAACGGTACGTCGTACGATAAAACGTCAAGAGAGCTTTTTTCTTTACAATTGAACAAAGAATTAAAAAATATTTTTTATTTTTAGTGAAATCAACGACGTCCTATTTTTTTCTTGAAAAATAACCTGTGACGTGCCAATCGCGCGCCACTGGTACGACCGAAATATGGTAACACGGTAACGAAGCGTTTGCATACCTATGTTTATAGGAACTTTTTTTGTATAAAATGACCTGGGCAATCACCCCTTTAATATTGCCGCATCTTTTTAAACACCCTGTATATTTTCTGTTTCTTTTATATTTGTTACCATGTTCATCTTTTTTACTACGTAAGAACGCTCATTTACTTTATTCACTATTATACCGATTTCCATTTACCATTTTTATGAAGAAACATAGTTTGGTTTTCATTTAATTTGGGGAGGTTTTTTGCATTTCTTTCATAAAATTGTTTTTAGTCATTTCGTTTCTTTTGAAGCATGTCATAAATTATTTTGAAATATATGACTACTGTTTTTAAACTTTCTTCTGTAGTTGGAAATTTCAATTTTTAAATTCTATTTAATAATAGTTGTGATGGTGAATATCTTATGCGCGGGAGAGCTATATTATGGTCATGCAACAATATCAACAGTAATTCCCTTACGTCATTATATTTTTGTAAAATCTATTGCACTATATCAACTACTGATTTTATTGCAAGTCCGTTTGATTGGTGGTGGTGGGGACTTCAGAATTTTAGTTTAATATTCCCATCTCTAGCATATTCTTTAAATGCATTTGAATTTTAAGCAACATTATCAGAATTCCAAATCTGGAAATTAAATCTTTGGAATGGTGTATAACTGTGTCAACTGTTTTGTCTTAAGTAGGAAATACTTCGATCGAATTGGAATATGAATCCACAAAAATTATAAATTTTTTATTATTAAATTCAAAAAGTCCGTACCGTAAAGTGGGGTGACATTGATATCGAGGGGTGGCATTGATCACCACTTTATATTTGTATGTAAAATTATTTTCTGCGCGCGCATCGCAGTATGAATAAAGAAATTTGGCAACCCTGCGCATATGGAACGTTAATGCATCGGAATTCGAGCACGCCATCCTTTAATAATTACCCACTCGCATGAACCAGCGTCGTTTTTCGGAGGCCAAATTTGTGCTATTTTTGTGTGCTGAAAACTTCGAATGCAGAAAGGTATGTATTACAACTTATGTATATTGTATCATACCTGTTGACAACCTTCATATATCGTCAGTCACATTTGTATATTTTTATCTTCATCAGAAAGAAAAATATTTGATGTGTTGTGTCGTGGGGTGTCTTTGATCATCATGGCGGGGCGAGATTGTTCGGGTGATCAAAGTCGCCCGACACAACCGCCGGTGGGACGTCTTTGATCAACATGGTGGGGCGAGATTGTTTGGCTGATTAAATTCGCCCCAGGGTAAACAAACTTTTTGTTTCAGATGGTTCGGGACTACAAAAAACCCTGGGTCCAGAGGCTATAGAAATTACACGGCAGCGCAGCTAGAGGAAGCTCTTAGCAAAGTGGTGGAGGGAAGTATGAGCATGAGAGCCGCAAGTCAACATTACAAAATCCCATTTGGAACCCTTAATAATAAATTCCATGGGCGCAATGTTAAGGTGGCTGGAGGTCAATCTGTATTTACCCAAGCTGAAGAAGTGGCAATTTTGAATGCAGTGGTAAAATGCGCCGACTGGGGTTTTCCACTGTCTATGTTAGAATTAAGATTGTTTGCAAAATCTTTCTTGGACCAATCTGGTCGAAAAGTAGAACATTTTCAAAACAATTTGCCAGGCAAAGATTGGGTTAGGAGCTTATTAAAACGGCACAAAACTAGTGTAGCACAACGTGTATCAGCAAACATAAACAAGGCACGAGCAAGTGTCAGTAGAGATACTATCACCAAATATTTTGAGAATCTAAAAGATACAGTAAAAGACATACCGCCCCAAAATATATTTAACTACGATGAGACGAATGTCAGCGACGAACCAGGAAAAGGGAAAGGCATCTACAGGCGTGGCGTAAAGTATCCCGAAAAAATCGCTAATCATTCGAAAAGCGCAACATCCATCATGGTCTGCGGATCAGCTGACGGTACCCTTTTACCGCCATACATCATTTATAAGAGTGAACATCTTTATAACACGTGGCGAGAAAATGGACCAAAGGGCTACCCCTGTTGCAATAGAGCATGTTGCGCTAGTGGATGTAGGTTTAATCGTACGTCACATGGGTGGATGGATTCAAGCACTTTTCAAGACTGGTTTGAAAGTAGCTTTCTACCTCATGCTAGAAGACTGGAAGGCAAAAAGGTCCTCATAGGTGATAATCTAGCTTCCCATTTCAGTGAAGCTGTTATTCGTCTATGTGAAGAAAATGATGTCGCATTTGTATGCCTTGTGCCACACTCCACACACATTTGTCAACCACTTGATGTGTCTTTCTTTAGACCCATGAAAACGGCATGGAGAGCTATTTTGACAAATTATAAGATGAAACACAGTCGTCAGTCAGGCATACCTAAAGATGTGTTCCCGTCACTACTTCGAGAATCGCTGGAAAAAATGGATTCGGTCTCTGCTCAAACGAAACACAAGTCTGGGGACGGGGAAGTTTCAGCTATAAAACGCAATTTGATGAATGGGTTTGAAGCTACAGGTATATATCCCTTCAATGCTCAAAAGGTTCTGCAAAAAATTCCCGGTAACAACGATCCCGCTCAAGAAGTAACTGAAGTGTTAACACAGTTTTTAAAAGAAAAACGTTATGGAAACGATTTGGAACGGGCACCACGTAAAAAGAAGACTAGGTTAACAATTGAACCAGGCAAAAGTGTAACTGTTGATAATGCTAGCAGCTCCGAGGACGAAGCTCAAGATTATCCGGTTCAGCTGTCAGACAATGAGGATGATAACGCTCCCATAGAAAACGTGGTGGAAGAAGTTACAAACTACTTAAAGCCCACATTGGATCTCTTAGTTCCGGACACCTTTGTTTTAGTGAAGTACTTGCAAGGAAAACGTAAATCTGTATGGTTTAAATATGTGTGCGTGGTTAAGGAAAAATACTCTGACAGTGAATTTACTGTTGCTGGGCTCAAATCAGTGAATTCTGATCATAACGTGTTTTGTCTTGTAAAGAATGACATTTCTACCGTACCTATGGAAGACATTCTGGCCGTACTTCCCAACCCAATAATTAATAAAGAAATGCATTACCAATTTCCGCATAAAATAGATGTTTTTGAGTTGTAATGTCCTATTTTTATGTCCTATGTCCTGTTGTAATGTTGTATGTATCTATCTGGTAAATAAATAAAAAATCAAACCCGATTTGTACCTACTTATATCGTTTTTTTTATTAGGGCGCACGCCATACCCATTTTCATCGTTTAACATGACCGATCAATGTCGCCCCACATAACATAATTTAGCCTAACACAAAAACTGCTTAGCCGATTTTCAAATGGGGCTAGACCCATCGGTTTGGGTATTAGACACGTAGTTAAACGCATTTACACATGACCTATCAAAGTCGCCCCACTCGGGGTATGACTTTGATCAGCATGTTTTTTTTTAGACGCACTTTAATACAATTTTTAAAATTAATATGCTGTATCGATTTGCATACCCATTTCACATGGTTCTGTATTTTTTAAGTATGTCTGTGTATTTGTTTTTTTTTAATCAGAAAGTAATTTAGAAATTGATCAATGCCACCCCACTTTACGGTACTTAATTATTGCCGTGGTCTGGATAGTAAAGAATATGGTTTTAATGTCACTTTTTGGTTTTTGAGTTTGTTCATCTGGACATATATCGCAATTCGATCTTAAATGTTCCATGTCGATATTCATCTTTGGCCAAAACATTTTTATTTGTCTCGTCCTTAATTAGCACTTTTGCATTCCGAAATGTGCTCCATATATAATCTTTAGATTTCTGGTCCGACGAAGTAGGTACTATTATTTTTGTGGTCAATAGGTCATTAATTTGAGAAATAAATATCATTCTTAGGTGAAAATATATTTTTCGGTCCTCCGTCCATAATCACTGATTTTGCATCACTCAAAAGCGGTCAGAAACACCCTCTTCTTGGCTTCGGCCGGCGAAAATGTTACTAAATATTGGCAATATCACATTAAACTCATTATACTGAAATCAGTACAATGCTCATACTAGAATACGTAATTAATACGGTGCAGTACTCTTTTTACTTCTTATTTGGAACGATTTTATAGGCCTTTTAAACATTGAAAAAAAAACACGTATGCCAAAATGATACCTTGTTGACAGCTGCTATATGACATTACCAACCGAAAATGTTTTGACATTAAAATATGAAAATTTAACTTTCAACAAATTTGACTATTTGCTGGTCCAAAATCGTGGCCAGAATCCTGCTTTTGCGAGTGTGCTATTCCATCTTCGCACTCGCAAAGGTCAGTTTCTGCCTAGTGATACAAATAACTATTTAAGTTTTTTTTTAATTTTTTAGGCCACCTTGTAACACAAAATTTTTTTGAATTTATATAATGCGTCATCTTTATTAATCGTTTGTTGAAATATTTTCTTTTTCGTCTGACATTTATTTGAGATTGTATGAACTTCATATTTCATTTCAGTATTATCTGAGTTGGTTTACTGGAAACAAACCTGACAAAACATCTACGGCATACATCTCAGATTCTAGTACATGGGAATAATCCCCCAATAGATGTCCTCGAAAATAACATTTTTACTACTTAATACTAACAAATCGCAAATTCAAACCCTTTGCACTTTGATAACCCATTCTATTTTATACGAAATTTAAGGTTAGAATTATACGAGACATCTAATTACAGCTATTGTGCCGCTCTTATACTACACACTCACCGGCTAACTGCTGCGGCGGATTCTTTAACACCCTGATTTGGTTTTTGGTGTAAGGTTAAGTTTACAAACACTGATTAAATTAACATTAGTTTTATTATTGGGCGCCAAACATATCAGAGAAAAATTATAAATTAAGTTATTACCGCAAAAACAAACAAATACACCATAAAAGAAATAATTTTTTTATAAAGACGGGTATGCTCTAAGCTGCTTTTTTTCAAAAATATAAATACAAAATACCATACAGGTATACGATTATTATTGGGGTTATCCTAAATTGCACTTAACCACTATTATTAATTGGCAATTAATAGCCTCGTCAAGATCACAACCTCACTCTTTGAAGGCATGTAAGATAAGAATTACTTCCCATTGAAAGGCCAACCGATAATGAGAACGAATTAAAATAAAATTCGAAAATATTATTTCGCCGAAGAATAATGTGTTGCCTATGCTAAAGTATAGCAATTGGATCGCTACACCATCACCAACATTTCGCTGATTATTCACAATATTCAATTTTAGTGCAGTAAATAGAGATATATTTTTGACAAAATAATAGTAGGATACCACCTCCGCCATGTAATTGTAAATAGTATAAAGTACCTTGTATTCATGTATACCGAAAATGAATTGTCATTATATAGTTAATTAACATTTATATGCAAAGAAACGTGTTTTTTTTCAACTTTTTTCCCGAGTGAAAAGTAATAAACCAATGTTAATGGTGTAAAAGAAATAGAAGATAAAATACGAATAAAATGAGCACCAATTGGACTCAATCAGGTTATAACTTTCCAAGAAAAATCGGAAAAAGTGAAATATTTGAGTTTTTCTTTAAAATTGGTAAACCGTCATTTTTGAGATGTAGCATAAATCTTTCAGGAAATAGGAGGTAATGATACGTACTTAGTGTGTGCAAAACCCTACAATTGTCGAGCAATTAATTTATGCACAATTGCGATTTAAATTTTTAAAGCAATATATTCAATCGAGGCTGAATGCTCGTGTGATCATCTAATTGTCAAAATAAAAAATATTGTAAAGTTGAAATAGAAAGAAACAAAACGTATATCCTGATTTTTCGATAAATGATATTTAACACGCAAAAACTGCATGCAAAGATGACTGAAAATGGCCGAGTGAGAAAAACGGAGAAGTAGTGGGATTACCCGTCCGCAGCGCGCTTATATAAATCTCAATCCCCTCATACGGCGCTAGCGGACGGGTACCCCACTACTCCGCCGTATGCTTACACTCGGTCATTTTCATTCATCTTTGCATGCATTTTTTAGATGTTAAATATCATTTTATGGAAAAATAAGAATATACGTTTTGTTCCCTTTTATTTCAACTTTACAATACTTTTTACTCCACTACTTCTCCGTTTTCTCTCACTCCGCCATTTTCAGTCATCTTTGCATGCAGTTTTTGCGTGTTAAATATCATTTTATCAAAAAATCAGGATATACGTTTAGTTTCTTTCTATTTCAACTTTACAATATTTTTTTATTTTTGACAATTGGATGATCACACGAGCATTCCGCCTCGATTGGAAAAACTCAAATATTTCACTTTTTCCGATTTTTCTTGGAAAGTTATTACCTGATTGTGTCCAATTGGTGCTCATTTTATTCGTATTTTTATCTTCTATAATTTCCTTTTTACACCATTAACATTGGTTTATTACTTTTCACCAGGAAAAAACGTTTCTTTACATATAAATGTTAATTAACTATATAATGACAATTCATTTTCGGTATAAAACATGAATTTAAGGTACTTTATACTATTTACAATTACATGGTGCAGGCGATATTCTACTATTATTATTGTCAAAAATTTACTAATTATTTGCCCTATTGACTGGGGTATTTGTATTTCATACTTTAATAACGTTAATAGAAATTCTCTGCAATCTTACTCTTACTTTCTCTAACTTTTTATTAAATATAGAGACAAGAGGTCGGTTTGTACGATTACCGGTCTACCATACACAAAATAATAAAATTTATCAAATGAAGATACTATGGCCAACAATTCTTTTCTATCTGTGCGTATTTTTGTTCTGTTTTGCTTAATGCTCTAGACGAAAAATATTGGTTTATTTTCTGATAACTTACTTATTATATCATCACATTTAGGTATCATAAAATATTCTCGAAGAATCTATTTGTTTAGTGGTTCAGGATCAATACATAATCTAAGACTACCATTGGGTTTTTCAATTATCATAAGGTTATTGACCCAGCTAGTGGGATAATCTACTTTGCTTATGATATTTTGTCACACAAGCTGTATAAACTTAATTTTAATTTATTGTGTAAAGCTAAAGGTAACCTTCTGTTTTGCTGTAGAGGAAGATTGAAATGTAAAGAACCTGTCACGTGACCTGCGCCGTGAACGAAAAATGAAATGGACGAGTCTACTAGTCACATTAAGGGGAACAAGGAAGTGTATTTCGTAATTTCGTTTGTTGTTTTATTCAAATTGTAACCTAATTCAATAAATGAATTTATAGTAAGGTATATTTTTATGATTTGCGTTGAAGAAGTGTTTCAAAATTTGATCTCGTTTTAACACTTCTCGATCAAACCCTACCTTACGTTTAAAACAAATGTTTACGCCGCTACTGAATTGAAGGTCAAATTAATCGTTCGCGCAAACTGACTCACGTGACAGGTTCTTTACATTTCAATCTTCCTCTACAACTGGAATAGCGAATTATCTCACGAGTAAATGTTAAAGTGCTGAGTGCAAATATGTAAAACAACTATTTATAAGATATTGTACACCTCAAGTATTAGTTGTAATCTTAATCTCCATTCATTAACATCTAAGCATATTTCAATTGTAACATTTTTTCTGAAATAAAATAATATTATTTTTTAAAAATACGATTTGGACTACATACAAAAGTTAATTAGCGTTATCGTTTAATTTTATGTCAATAGAGAGATTTACGTCACTTAATTTAATAACGCTAAACTTTACCACTTATAATAATAACGGAAAACTTTAATCGTATCAAAATCACACAATCACATTCTCTTATTACTGTGAAGTAAACGTCATCGACCGTGCGGGGTTGCTGATCCCCATCGGGCGCCTCCCCAGGTGGTGGATAGGGAACGCCTCCCAGATATGGGTGGTACCGAGGAAATTAAATACTGGGCGAACCAAAATCAGCATTACAGCGACTGTCTCAGATTGGGTCGCTATAAATCAGGCACTCTTTTGTCCCAGGGTCTAAAACAGGCCCCAAAGCGGAAGAATCACAATTGTGGTCAACGGTGTAAGAATTCAGAAAGCTAGAGGAAACCACTGAATTAAAGATCCCTTGTGGATATCCTTAGTGATAATCATCACACCATTACATTACAAGGTTTGTTCAATTCGAAATGTTCCGGAGTTATAACTCCTCCAATCGGATCTCCGGGGAGGAGAGCGTTGAATAAAGTTGAGTACAGAACTGTGACACATAGAAACGATAGAATTGCTACATGGAACGTTAGAAGTCTTTGTGCACCTGGAAAAGTGGATAACGTCTTTTTAGAAATGACGAGACTCAATATCAACATACTTGGCTTGAGCGATATTCAGTGGAACGGGTCAGGGAAGCATGTCACCAAGAATGGCATAATGTACTATTCGGGAATGATGATGCCTGTCATCGATATGGAGTAGGAATAATTGTCGACAAGAGAGTGCAACATACGGTGTCCAGTTTCGTCCCATTCTCAGACCGCATAGTTCTACTGAAACTGACCTCAAATAAGGTTCCAGTAAATGTTATCCAAGTGTATGCACCTACAGCAGATAAGGACGAGGATGAAATAGAGTCGTTTTACCAAGATCTAGCTAAAGTGATCAAACCTATCAAGAAACACAAAGTCCTCATTATAATGGGGGATCTAAATGCGAAAGTTGGCCAAGGTGAAGCGACTAATGTTACCGGCAAGTTCGGACTAGGTCTTCGCAATGAGCGAGGATACAGATTGATCGAGTTCTGTCAAAGGGAGGATATGATAATAACCAATACCCTCTATCAGCTTCCTCCACGTCGGCTTTATACTTGGAAAGCACCATCAGACGGAAAATCAGGTATAATTAGAAACCAGATCGACTACATTATGATCCGTAGAAGATTCAGAAATACTATCAAGTCAGTAAAACATATCCAGGAGCTGACATAACATACGATCATAATCCGGTGGTAGCTGTAATTCATGTAAGACTGAAAAACTCGTTCGGAAAACAACTAAGGAACGTATAGACCCTAGAAGACTGAAGGACAACGTAGTGTACAAAAGGTTGAGAAAAGAACATAAACGAAAATTAAACGAACTAAGACACAACGATGACAATAATATCACCATAGACCAGCAATGGCAAAACATAAAAAGTACTGAAGGATGCAGGAAATACAGATTTGAAATCCATAAAGGGAAAGAACAAAGAATGGATGACACAGGAGATACTGGACCTGATGGTGATACGAGGCCAATATAAGGGCAAGGATGTGCAAATCTATAAGACCATAAACAATGAGATCAGAAGTAAAATAAGACAGGCCAAGGAAAAATGGCTACTTGATGAATGTCGAAAGGCCTATCAAGACAGATACGATTTTTTCAATATGCACAAGAAGGTAAAGGAAATGACTGGGAGAATAAAGAGACGACAACCAGATGTGTTGGTAAACAAGAACGGCGACTTGATTGTAGAACCGATAGACAAACTGGCAAGGTGGAGCGAATATATACAAGAACTTTTTAACGATAATCGGATAGAACTGGAAAACCAAGAGGTGGAGAATACTGGTCAAGAAATATTAAGAGAGGAACTCGAACAAGCAATTAAAACTGTAAATCCGGAAAAGCAGCAGGACCTGACGAAGTGCCTGCTGAACTACTAAAACTCATAGGAAGGACTCCATAGATATTCTACTGAAACTATTTAACAACATTTATGAGACGGGCAGAATTCCTAGCGATTGGCTAACCTCAACATTCGTAACACTGCCAAAGAAAAATAAAGCCAGAGAATGTTCGGACCACAGAATCATCGCCCTAATGAGCCACACATCGAAAATATTTTTAAAGATCATACATAACCGAATTCATAAGGATTTAGAACAAGACATCAGTGACACTCAAATGGGTTTTAGGAAGGGCGTAGGAACAAGAGAAGCGCTCTTCGGACTAAACGTACTTAGACAAAGATGCCTAGATATGAATCATGATATGTACATCTGCTTTATCGACTTTCAAAAGGCATTTGATAGAGTCCAGCACACAAAACTCCTAGAGATACTAAAAGAAAAAACATCGATAGTAAGAACATAAGAATAATATCCAATCTCTACTGGCATCAAACAGCACGAGTCAAAGTCGGAGAAGATATGAGTGAGGAGATCAAGATATGTCGAGGTGTTAGACAGGGTTGTGTATTGTCGCCTCTCTTATTCAATGTATATAGTGAGGGCATCTTTGAAGAAGCGCTGTCAGAAGAAACCGGTGGTATCGTCATAAACGGGGAAAGACTTAACAACTTACGATACGCAGATGATACCGTTATATTCGCCGACAGTCTGGAAGACCTACAACATCTGGTTGAGGTAACAAACATTGCCTGCAAGAGATATGGCCTGGATATGAACCTAAAAAGACCAAAGTCATGACAACTTCAAAAACCCAAGCACAAATCACAATAGACCGTCTATAAATATTAATAACAACAAACTGGAATGGGTATCCTCCTACAAATATCTTGGCACATGGGTAACTGAAACAACAGAACATACAAAAGAAATCAAGTGTCGAATTGAAGTAGCTCGCAGTGCTTTCATAAAAATGAATAAAATACTTTGCAGCCGAGATATAACATTAGAACTGAGAACCAGAATACTAAAATGTTATATATTCTCCATTCTATTGTATGGAATGGAGGCTTGGACACTCAAGTCAGAAAACAACAAGAACATAGAGGCATTTGAAATGTGGTGCTATAGGAGGATGCTGAGAATACCGTGGGTTGACAAGGTTTCAAATGAGGAAGTACTACGACGAATGAATAAAGCCAAAGAAATCAGTAACACCATAAAAGGGAGAAAATTAGAATATCTAGGACATGTTCTGAGAGGAGATAGATATAACATCCTTAAGCTAATTATTCAAGGCAAAATAAAAGGCAAGAGAACGATTGGCAGAAGAAGAATCTCTTGGCTACGCAACTTGAGGGAGTGGTTTGGTTGCACGTCCGCAGAACTCTTCAGACGCGCGATTGATAAGGTCCGAGTAGTGGTGATGATTTCCAATCTCCGATAGGAGCGGAATTTCAAGAAGAAGAAGAAACCTTATCTTAAAAGCGTAACGTTAAATTCACCAAAATTGGTAACATTATTTAATTTTTATAATTTTTTATTTTTATTTTACATTATATTTGAATTATATTTATAAAAATAATATAAATGGTTTAAATTATTTTTATTTTTTTAGAATTTATTTTATTTTAATTTTTTTTTTTTATTTTTTCTTTTTTTTTTTTTTTTTTTTTTTTTTTTTTTTAAGTTTTTTTTTTTTTGTAGATTGTATTGTATATTTATTTTTAGTTATTTTTTAAAATTTTTCTTGAAAAAGGCGGAAAATCGCAAAACATTTTTTGAATAGATGTTTTTTTTTTTTTTCTCTCCATCAAGGAATACTTAGCAAAAAATATTTTTTTTATTTTATTTTTTTGGAGAAATAAAAAAATTTATTTAAATAATTATTTTTTTTTTAGTTATTTCTTAAATGGACGTCAAATTTCATGGTTGTTACCTAAGCTAAAGGTTTCGCTGTCAAATAAGATGTGGCGCTGTAAAAAAAAACTCCACGAAAGTCAGATGATTCATAAAATAGTATATTATTAGGTGATGCTTTTTGTGCTGAGGATGTTAGAAACCGAGGCACATAAAGTCACTTCAGCTCCGCATAAAATATACAATCTTTTCTTCAAACGCAAGGAAAAAGAAACAAAAACAGCGAAATAAACCGTAAGGAATTTTTATACAGCAAATCCCGTTTGTTTTGTAATAATAGTACATTCAACTGTAATTAAATTGTAACTAAAATATCTAAAAATACTTTTTGACAAAATGAAATTATTGTCAGTCCTCAACGGCAATTAAGTACTTAAGCGCCGCCGAGTGTCATGACAATGAAGTGACACTTAAGCATTTTCAGCTCGCATACTTAACTGACGTTTGAACAAAAATGATTTATTTATGTTTGTGTTTACGCTGGTGTTTAAAAATTGTTCAGTTCAGTCTGTTGTTATTAATATTCTTTTATTTGACATAGAGTATGTATACGCAGCGCTAACGTAACCGTTGTTAGAGACACCATTAATCATCATCATCATCATGTAGCCATTCGCGTCCACTGCTGAACATAGGTCTCCCTCAATTTATTCCAGTCATTTTTATCCTGAGTTTTCTGGATCCAATTTTCAGCCACTCTCCTCAGGTTGTCTGTCTTCCATTAGTTACGGTGTCGTTAAAGCATTGTGTATACGGGTCAAATTAGGCCCTTATACTAGGACCCTTTAGTAATGCTTTGCCTGGGCCCCAGAACATTGTGCTCACACTCGCAAAAAACGCAGTTTCTGGCCTAGTAACACAAATAACTATTAATTTGTGAAGGATAACGTTTAACGTTACTAAATTAAGTGGCGTAAAATCTCTAATAAGACCTAGGATTTTACCTAAACCTTTAAATAGTGTAGGATAAGCATCTAAAATAGCTTCCTTATCTTTAAAAGATTTCTGCATTTTATACGAAGCGTGTTTTAAAGTAAGTACCGTTTTGCAATAAAAAATAACAAATAAATATTTTTATCAAGAATTTTTTTTATTTGAAAGACTATACTTTACTCTACTTTTCTACATAATTTCCACTAATATTAAAGCACTTATCGTATCGTGGGACCAGCTTTTGTATTGCATCGTCAAAGAAGGACGCCGCCTAGCGTTTGGACACAATTTCATAAAGAACACTTCTTGAGACAGCACGAAACTGTTCAGATAAGGACGAAATCGCGAATCGTCTATTCTCTTTCACTTTGGAACTCCACTTTTGAATGAAGTCATCGGTAATTACTGAAGGTCGCCCACTTCTGTTCTTCATCATGAATATTTGTGCGCCATCTTTAAATGCCTAACCCATTTCCGCACCATTCCATCACTCATAATGCTTTTACCATAAACATCACTGATTTGGCGATGAATGTCAGCTGATTTAAAGCCTTTAGCACTGAGAAAACGTATTACAGCACGCACTTCACAGTCGGCGGCATTTTACAATCACGCAAATAGATATGGACTTGAACGGAAGATTCCGTAATGGCGTCCGTGGCTTCCCAACAGATGTAGTACACGACGCGCATGCGCTAAAACCGAGACCGCAGCGCTTCGGCGGCGAAAATTGAAAACAGTACTTACTGTAAAACATGCCTCGTACCTACAGAATTCGATGTTTGCACCGAGAATTTAACGTTCTCAAGATATTGCATATTTTTGAAATCAATGTTTGCCTTACCCCCACTACTTTATTTGAAGAATTGGAGGAAAAAGTGTTCAACTAAAGTTGCTCCTATAGAGACAATATTCATTTGTATGAATGTAAGCTTTCGCGGCTGTTGTCACTAAGATTATTATCTTCAGGTTGAGCCGTGTTCGTCCTTCCTTCTACGTTCTCTGCTTGACACGTTTCGCTAACCATGCTGTTAGCTTCTTCAGAAGTTACTCTGAAGACTGATGTTATTTTCTTCACTCCTCAGTTGTTTTGTGAAGAACAAAGAAAACAAATGTCACCACAAAATTAGTCAACACCAAACAGAAGATCAACCAACCATCGAAACCAACCACCCGTCACTGATCGACATCAACCAACCGTAGCGGAACATAGGTATATAACGAGGAGAAGACAACAACATCAGTCTTTAGAGTAACTTCTGAAGAAGTTAACAGCATGTTAGCGAAACGTCAAGCAAAGAACGTAGGAAGGAAGGACGAACACGGCTCATCGCGAAGATAATAATCTTAATATTCATCTGCATGCATATTTTTACCAAAAGGTCGTATATTGCAACCAATTAAAGCCTGTTCAGTCTCATCTGGCGGTTATAGGATTATAGTGTAGGACGTTCGTTTTTGTGTTCATTGTTATAAATCACGCCCTTAAAATACTTTCCATTCTATGCTATAGAAAAGAGAAACAAAGATAAGCACTGTCTCCAGAGGTAGTGCATGCTATTCTTGACAGTGTATTCAAACTTGATTTTTAATAACTAGGTAATAGAGTCAATTTTGAATGACCGACGAATTGTCTACATCTTACAAATAATCCAGAAGTTCTCAAAATTCTACTCGATTTTTACTCAACATATAGTATACGATGGGAAGTTATGCGACGATTTCTAAACCGAAAATTTTAACCCTTTTTTTCACTTTTTCCGACTTAGTAGAGTTAGTATGTTACAAAAGAAGCAAAAAAATTTTGTTTTTATGCCGACCGGCCGTCCGCACGTATGTAAACAAGATTCCGGCTAAACCACAAGTCCGATTTTCATGAAACTTGGCATGTAGATGTTATTTATAAATGCCCAGATCTGATTAATTTTTGGGCCTAATCCATCCAGCCAAAGGGTACATCACCTACATAGACTTTCTTATTTCTAAGGAGTAATTACTGAGATATTTGTTGTCACGTGACATTAATAGTTTTAATTATATAGTGAAAGTACTTTTATTTTGAAATTCCATAACATTAATAGGTGTAATTATAATAATGTCATTCTAGTAATTAAGTATCGATTGCTGTGATTATTCTTGTTATTATTATTTATTGTTAATTGTTAGTTGTTGGTGTAACTTATACAAGTGCGGTTGATTTAATTCAAAATTTTGCAAGATGCCAAAGAAGTTGACAAAACAATGCCGTGAGTTAGTGCTAAACGTGTTTGACTATTTTTCTGAAGAAAAAACAAAGCGGTGGTCCTCTAATATCTGTATTTGCAGTTCAGCAAAGAACAGCGGACTCGTTACAAATTTCACTCAGAACCGTACAAAGACTGTGCAATCTAAGAAATGAATGTGTTGATTTAGAACCAGTAAAAGGAAGATAAATAAAATCCGTTCTATCGATCTACCAGATAGTAAAAACAAACTATTCGTGAGTTAATTTACGAAATGTATGTAAAAAAAGAACACGTTTCCTTTAGATTCTCTATTGGCTTTAATCAAGACGAAAAGTGTTTTGTGAAATAAAAGAACTAGTTTATCTTATTTACTAAAGCATATGGGTTTCCGATTTAAGAAAACAAACCATAGACTTCGGTTTATGTGAACAAAGTCATGTTGTGTCCATGAGGAACGTCTTTTAAGAAAATATTTAAAAAATGTCAACTCAAAAATTCAAAGCAGTTTGTTTTTGGATGAAACATGGGTGTTTAGTAAAGGAAATTCTAAACGTAGTTGGCAGGACGCAAGTTCGAAGAGTTTACAACAACCAGCCAAGACATCAAATGGTAAACGTTACGTAATTGTTCACGCGGGTAATATAAATGGATTTGTTGAGGAAGCAGTTTAATTTTTGGCACACAAAATAAATCCTACGATTACCACGATAACATGAATTTGAGTTATTTTAAAAATGGTTTGAAGAATCTGTACTGTATGACTAGAAAACCGTCTATCATTATTTTAGATAATGCAAGCTACCATTCTAGAAAAACTGACCAAAAACCCTCGACTTCCTGAATAAAAACCAGATTATTGATTAGTTGCTTAGTAAGAATAAGAAGTAGAATTTTGAGAATTCTTGTGATTATTGTAAGATGTAGAAAATTCGTCGGTCATTCAAAATTGGACTCAATTATTTAAAGTTATTAAAAATCAAGTTTGAATACACTGTCAAGAATAGCACGCATACCTCATGAGACATTGTATAACAATATCTTTGTTTCTTTCTATAGCATAGAATGGAAAGTATTTTAAGGGCGTGATTTATAACAATGAACACAAAAACGAACGTCCTACACTATAATCCATAACCGCCAGATGAGACTGAACGGAATATATCTCGCTTCGTTGACCACCTGGTACAGTCAATAAGTTATTGAAATAGAAACAAGTTATTTCTCAGTCAACTGCTAATAAGCTTCAAACATACATCAATGAAATTTCCTGTAAGTTACACAATTTAGGAAGCAAATTCATGCAATAAATGAAAAAAAAATTAAATTGAAAAAAGTGGTCAGTTCAGGTTAAGTCTACGTATACAACTGGCCCTACTTTTCACACTGCAATTTATAAACCTTCCGTGATAATGTAAACGACAATGTCAGAACTTGCGAAAGATAGAACTCACTAGGCTGGAAGTGACTGCGCAAAATTGATTTGCAAAAACTATCTCAGTCTATTTGCACCTAAAAACTCCAAAAGACGAATCTTTCTGGATTTAAAAAATTCAACGTCTAGCTAGAATAATAATGATAATCTTTATTGTTCTAAACGTTGACAGTTAAGGCCGTTCGATAATTAGTAGGACAACTGTTTTTCAACAGATGGCATTGTTATCTCTGACTAATATGTTATGACTTGTAGGCTAGCGCACACCCGAAAACTCTCGATTCATTTTACGAATTCCATTTACTTTGCATTCCCATTGATTAGTCAACTGATGAATGTTAATTTAAGTGCTGAGGCCAATTATTGTTCACTAGATTAAAAGCCGGTTCTACAGTTCGGCGGACGACTTGATTGAGAACCCATATAGCAATGTTAATAAAAATATCCTGTTAAAACTTTCGAGGTTTTTTTACGACTACACCTTTTCGGGTATTTTTGAAAAAAATTTTGTCATGCATATTTGAAACCGTCTTGGTCAGCCCGTCATTTTAAGGTATCACTCGATGGGTGGTCGTATTTAAAAAACAGGCGCCCCCCCCAGGCCCCACCCACATGAGTGAGAAAAAGTGTTTTACAATTATACATCGTTCGGCCCGGGGGCATGCCCAAGAAATCTAGCTATCACAACTTGAGATCAGGCACACCCCCACGGTGTGTATAGAAGGAGAACACCAGGAAAATTAACTCAATTATTAATATGGAGGATTGTCTGCTCTTTAGGAGCTACTTCATTTTTGTGACTTAACGCATGCGTAGCATGCTGGCTTTGTACTCGTAGGAAAATATGACCGCCTTAAAATTTAATTCCCTAGGTAAACACAAATTTGCCTTACAATTTAAAGCGGTGTAAAAACAAATTTTTTTGACCGGTTTCAAATACCTTCAGATATGAAAAGTACTTACATTACTGGTCAATAAGAAACAGCACAATAATATTTAGTTTATGTATTAATCCATGATCGTTTTTTTTATATTTGTACAGGGTGTGTCAGGATGATGGTTCGTTGGACGTTTACGGAAAATTAGACATAGAATTTTTCTGAAAATCTGGTTACTTGCACAGCTGGCCCTGATCTATCGATTTAAAATATTTTCAACGTTGCCGCTCGTATGGAAATGTGGCAACAACTTTGATATTTCAAATAGACAATTTGTATATTATTATATTTTCAGATTCTACATTAAATTTGTGACGAATTTTTATGGAAGTACTATGTACCACAAATTGATAGTTTCCGAGTTATTCAATTTTTCTGAAAAAAAAAATACAGATGAGACGGCATTTTAAACCCATATCTTTTGCCATTTGTCAGCCTAAGGTAATGAAAATTCGTATAACTCATCACTAAATATTCTTTTTGCAGAAAGTTTGATCAGATTTCATTCTCCTCGTACAGGGTGTTCATGAAACTCACTCGATCTTCCTCAAATGTCAGTATAAGTCATTAATTTTAAATTGAACACCCCGTATTTTGTTGACTCATCTGAAAGCTGAAGTAATTATCTTTTATATAATAATAGGGTTCCCTATACCCAAGTGCGGTATTTTTCGTGTTATTCACACCTTTATGATTTTTGAAACATACGAGGTAAATCATTTTGTTCATGAAGATAATTATTCCAGCTTTCAGATGAGTCAACAAAATACAGGGTGTTCCATTTAAAATTAGTTACTTATACTGACTTGATTTGAGGAACGATCAAGTGAGTTTCATGAACAAGCTACTGAGGAGAACAAAATCTGATCAAACTTTCTGTAAAGACATATTTAGTGATGCAGTTATACGAATTTTTCTTGCCCTAGGCACAATGGCAAATGATATGGTTTAAAATGCCGATCTATCATTTTTCAGAAAATTGGATAACTTAGAAACTATCAATTTTTTGATATAGCATAGTACCACCATAAAAATCCGTTACAAATTCAATTTAGAACCTAAAATGTAATAATATGACAGGTGTCTCTTTGAAATATCAAAGTTGTTGCCACATTTCCATATGATTTGGCAACTGTTGTCAACGTTGATAAATATTTTAAATCGATAGACGAGGGCTGGCTATGTCAAGTAACCAATATTTCAAAAAATTTATGTCTAATTTTCCGTAAACTAGGCGAACCCTCGTGCCACACCCTGTACATTCTAACAGACTTAATTTTCCATGATAATCCTGGCAGCAACGTTTTTTTTAGGTTCGGGTTCGGTTCAAACCCTTGTTTATAATAATACATATAAAAATTCGTCAAAAATTAGAAAAAAAAATCAGCAATTCTTTTTAATTTTTTTTTTCAATACGTCAGCCAATTTTTTAAAACACTAAGGCCCAGTTCTATAATTTCGGCTTAAGTTATAGGTATTTAAATTATAGTATAGTATTTCTAGTATTTTGAACAAATTTGTTGGAAATTATTTTTACTTTTACACAAATTAAAATAAATTAATAACGCTACAGATATTACTTTATTTATTTTTAATGCCTTCTTTTCCTTTTTTTACAATCGAATCAGGATCCCGTATTTTCATATTTCTGCATACGTGGAGTCATTACTTAGGTGAGAATGGAATTCATATAAAACCTTTGGAGTTTGAGCACCATAAAATTATTCCCAAAGGTTTTTATCTTTATAATTCCATTCGATGGATCAGCTCAGAATATAGAATAAAATTACAAAATGATTTTCCAGTAATATTTATAAATTTGATTTATTCAATATTACTTTTTGGTCATTATCTTTGTAGCATAAGTTTTTAACCGCTGATGAATCATTATTCTCAAAAGGAGCTTGCAGTTTCTTCTTTTTCAAATGGAAGAAACAATTTATTTCTACTAAACCATTCTTTTTTTTTAACATATGTTCGGAGTAGAAATAATATAAATTTACATCAATAAAAACCACAGTCTTCAATTTTATTATTAGTTCTAGCTTCATACAAATTCCTTTGCTTTACGTTCATGTAATCTATCTTAGATAATTACCGGGTATTTCATTCTCTTTGGTATAGCAAATTTCGTACGAAATTGTGACAAGAAGTATTTTCGCAAAACCGTTCTTAAATCAGAGGCAGTTAAATATTCTTTTCTTATGGTACGTCATGTTTTATTGTCATGTCGCCCGCTAGTTAAAATTTTAATTTTCCTTAGTTTGGTTGCCGTACTGACCACGTTCTTTAAAAATAGTTCTTCCTCAACGTCAGTTTTGACAAAAACATTGAGAACACACTACACAAAAATTAGTAATACAATGAATTGTTTGTGATCTAGGGAACAAAATAACGTATGCCTTATGTGCTCGGGGCCCGAGATTAAAGTATCATAAAGCCTCGCAGTATATCCGCCGCTTGAAACATCAAGCAGTGTAAAATGAATAGACTATAATAGGATGCCTCCTGTTAACAAACAAGATATATTCATTTTTATTCATTACTATCGGAATAAATGTAATAATAATTAATAACAATTACGATAATACATAATTTGAAATAGAAATTAAAGATTATGTGTTTAATCTAGAAATGGAGGCATAATGGTGTAATATATTACCGTATCAAATTTGAAGTATAGTACTATAACGCTGTTTTGACTGTAGAAAAAATTCATTGATTTGGTATATACGAAAAAAAGTGTAACTACTTTATTGTTATCTTGGCGTAAATTTGTTGATGTTAATTACTAGCACTTTATAATTTTTAATTTAATAAATTTTTCCGTCGACCTCATTATAAAATTGAGTTTTACGTACTCCCTGAATAACCATAAAAGTAACACTTTTTTAACTTGTAATACTTTTCGTCCGCAAACATCTGTCAATGTCAATTATTATTTTATGTCAAATTAAATAAAGTCGAAGTAACTAGTATGAAACCCCATTTTTAAGAAAGGATGAATTTAGTGACTACATAGGATATTACAGTACCTACTCTAGGTACATACAGAAACATTTTAGATACTGCAGATTATTGTTTGTTTATTTTCATTTATAACCTCAATTCCTCAATCCCATCGCAACTTTGAACAAAAACAATTTGTTGTTCAAATTACAAGCAAATGATTTTAAGTGCTTTGAAATGATATTAATAAATTGTTTATCGTTTCTACAATGTGCGAAGCATATAGAAGAGCCTGGTTGTAATCTCACAATACTCGATACATTGTTTTCAATATGTAACACTTTGACTTCTTTTAAAGTTATTCATTTATAAGGTAAGACAGAATTCATACGACTTGAGATTGCTTTAGACAATTTTATTAGGTAACATTTCGATACAGAAGCGGAGTTCCGATACAAAATTTTCACGATCATAAAATACAAAAACTTCTATTACCTTTCTATTACTGTATTTGATTGATGTAAATAAGTAATAATGCTAATGGAAAACTGAGTGCGAGTTTTAAAGAAACCGATGTTTTGATTCAAGGACAGAATTAGTTCTGAATTAAATGATGTCGAATTCATGAAAGTTGCTCGAGGAAAAAAAGATCCGACGCTTATGTTTTGGCTGCATGCGATTCAAATTAGCCGTTCACATGGAAACTAGTGTGGCGCATGACTAAAATACATGTTCACCGCGATTAACATAACGTGAACCTGGTTAAAATACTACCTAAAATAGGAGACCTTAGTGCAGGACATCCGAGTTCGTCGAGGAATGCGGCAAAAAATCCAAGCACAGAAACGACAAACATAAATAATTCGTACGTATTGCGGTTCAACCACGATAAAGGAAAATGCCCGGCGAACAGCAAAATTTCGTAGTAAAATGTCAGAAAAAAGACATTACGAAGACTTTGTCAAGCAAATACGTAAACGAAATCGATCTAGATTCGGATTCGAACGTGACGGAAATTCTAGTGAAAACGAAAAGTAATTTGGACAATAATTACACCTTCTGTAAATTCAGTCGAGTGGTTTCGAGAATTATTATTGTTTGAAGACATCGAGGAGGTTAGTTGAAAATCGGCACCGGAAGCCAAGTAAATATTTTAAAGTTAAACGATTTTCAAAAATTAAAATTAAATCAAGTCATCTGGTTAAATCGACAGCTGCGTTAACTTCTTTATTCTGGCCATAAAATTAATATATTAGGTCAGATATATTTAGAATGCAGCATAAACAATTAGAACAAGCGTTGATTGTTTTACGTGCATTCCGAGAACAATGTTGCTTCTATTCTCGGACTAAAAGGAGCTCGTAACCTTGCAATAATAAAAACAAGCAATGAAATAAACGAGGGTAACAATTTGTGTTTTGAAATTAAGGATACTAATTCGGCAGATTTAAAAGTGAATGACCCTGTCGTTTTAAATCAAATCTTAGATAAACATAAAAATGTGTTCTCGGGAATGGGAAAATAAATAATAGTTATTCAATAATTTAACGGACGATGCCGTGCCTAAAGTGTGTCCTGCGAGAAAAATTCCGATCTCGTTAAAAAGGCAAAGTTAAACAAAAATAGACTTAATGGTTTCAGAAAAAATTTGATTCCGGTTAGTGAACCAACAGATTGGGTTACCACCTATCGCAATGCACCAAAATCAAAATGGCGATATCCGTGTCTGTATGGATCCAAGTAACTTAAATATTTATTTGTAACGACATGTAGTGTTTAACGTGCATATCGCTATTTAAGCAACAGCTTTAATGCTTGAAACGCACGTGTGTCGATAAAACCAAGTAAAAACTTGTACAGAAGCATAACACGCAACGAAAAGAACACCTGATGCCGCATTTCGCTCTTATTATGAGCTCATCAGAGGTGTATACTTAAGTGCGGTATACAACGTACAAGACGGCGGTTTGGTCTTTTAAACTCTCGTGGAGCAATCGAACATAAGCAAAATGTGTGTATTACGACATCTCGTAAAAATTCATTACGTATGATTAGTAAAACTAAAAAAAATGCCAACAGTTAATTGCAACGACAATGTGTGCGTTTAACGCCGCATATCGCTATTCGGAAGCAACAGCTTTAATAGCTTGAAACGCACGTGTCGATAAAGCCAAGTAAAAACTTGTACAGAAGCATAACACGCAACGAAAGAACACCTGATGCCGCATTTCGCTCTTATTATGAGCTCATCAGAGGTGTATACCTAAGTGCGGGTATACAACTGTACAAGACGGCGGTTGGTCTTTCAAACTCTCGTGGAGCAATGAACATAAGCAAATGTGTCTTACGACATCTCGTTAAAAGCATTTTATTGCGCATCAGGTGTTCTTTCGTTGCGTGTTATGCTTCTGTACAAGTTTTTACTTGGCTTTATCGACACGTGCGTTTCAAGCATTAAAGCTGTTGCTTAGATAGCGATATGCACGTTAAACGCACACATGTCGTTACAATTAACTGTTGGCATTTTCTTAGTTTATACTAATCATACGTGTCAATGCTTTACACGAGATGTCGTAAGACACACATTTGCTTAAATATTTATATAAACAAATGTTCCCATACCGACTGTCGAATCGCTATTCGGAGAACTTAACGGCGCGAAATATTTTACACTGTTAGACGCTTCCCAGGCATTTTTGCAAATGCCCTAGACGAAAATAGTTCTAAACTATGTACTATCGCAACAAATTGGGGTAGATACAGATTTACGCGCTTACCCTATGGTATTAATTCTGCTCCTGAATTTTTCCAACGCTTTATCTACTACACATTAGAAGGTGTACGTGGTGCCGTATCGTATTTCGACGATGTACTTGTGTTTGGAAAAACTATCAAAGAACACTTCGAGAATTTGGACAACGTTTTAACGAAAATCGAAAAAAGTGGTTTAACACTTAATTTAAAGAAATCGAAATTTTGCCAAAAAAGCGTTAAATTTCTCGGACATTTAATTAGCGAAGATGGCATTGCTCCGGACGAAAATAAAATTGACGCAATCAAGAATATGAAGCCCCCAGAATGCCGAAAAGAATTACAACGATTTCTTGGTATGATAGTTTACCTCGCCAAATTTATACCAAATTTATCACAAGAAACCGCTACTCTTAGGAAACTTCTTACCGACAAAAATGAATGGTTATGGACAGAAAATGAAAATGTATGTTTTAATCGACTAAAAAAACTTATAACTTCAACTCCAATACTTACTTACTTTGACCCGTCAAAGGAAACCGTGCTATCAGTTGATGCTAGTCCTTTTGGAATGGGAATGGTAATTCTACAACAAAACCACCCAGTTGAGTATGCATCCGTCTCTCTCACACTACTCAACAAAGATATAACCACATTCAAAAGGAACTCCTAGCATTGGTTGGGCTGTGAACGATTTCATTTCTACCTCTATGGAAAAGTTTCAACATACAAACAGATCACAGACCTCTCGTAAGTTTGCTCAAAAAACCATTAGATGAATTATCTCCAAGGTTGCAGAGGCTTGCGACAAGACTTGTCAGATATCAATTTAATCTCGAGTACGTTCCTGGAAAGAAGATGCAATTGGCTGATGCTCTTAGTAGAGACCCAAAATCTGACACTATTTACACGAAGTACTTAGACCGAAATTTAATGGTACATTCAGTAATATCAACTACGGAAGAAAACGAAATGCGTCTCAAAAAGGCCATTTCCCACGATCCGAACCTGCAACAAGTGAAAAATTATGTGCTCCAGGGTTGGCCCAAACACATTAGTAACATTGAAACTGAACTTAAAAATTACTGGAATATTAAAAATGACATTTATCTGCACAAAGACGTCCTATTCTACAAGAAAAGACTTTTAATTCCTCAAACTTTACGACCAGAATTTTTAAATCTGATACATAATAGTCATCAAGGTGTTGTCTCTTGTAAAAAGCGTGCTCAAGAAACAATATATTGGCCCAGAATTACGACTGATATCAAGAAACTAGTCCTTTCTTGTCAAACTTGTCAGAATATTCTAGAAGTAACACAAAAAGAACCATTAACACCACATAAGGTACCCCACCTACCATGGGAGAAGATAGGCATCGATTTCAAGTCACACGGTGACCTAACTTTCCTGGTCATTGTTGATTACTTCAGTAAATTTGTAGTGGTAAACAGCACTTCCAAACAAAACTGCTACTTCTGTGATTTCTACTCTAAAAAATGTGTTCGCAATAAATGGTTTGCCATTAGAAATCTTCTCCGACAACGGACCTCCATTCAATTCAGCGGAATTTGGTAATTTTGCTACAAAATATGATGATATGATCAATTGAATAAATCCAGTCCATTATATCCAAAAAGCAACGGAATGGTGGAGAGATCTATCCCAACTGTGAAGAGTTTACTAATAAAATCTATGAAAGATGGCGAAGATCCCTTTTTAGCAATTCTAAACTACAATGTGACTACGAAGCAAGATATTCCAGCACCCAGCGATCTACTGATGGGACGAAAGTTGCGTACTAGTTTACCAGTCCAACGTGAATTTTTAAAACCAAAATATCCGATCAGTGGTGTAAAGGAAAAATTAGAAATTACGCAGAAACAACAAGCTGCTTATTACAATCAATCTTCAAAGAGATTAACGAAACTGAAGCCACAACAAAATGTTTTAATCCAGCAAGGAGTCCGAAATTGGAAACAAGCTGTTATCAGTCATCAATCTGGACCTAATAACTACATAGTTCGCACGCCAGACAATGGTGAATATAGAAGAAATAGAGTTCATTTAAAGCCTCTACAAAGAAATGATCCAGCTTTGTTAACGAAAAAGGAAGACAACGTTGAATCAACCCCCGACTTCAACGGTGACGAAGAAAACCCGACTGTCACGAGAAATTGAACCCTAATTTGATCAACAAAACAGACGACAATCTGTATTGTACTCGTAGTGGTCGTGTCGTTAAACCACCTAAAAAGTTAGATTTATAAATTCATCATAACTTTTTTATATGTATTCATTTTGCATGATTGTTTAGTTATCATTATAGTTAAAACTTTCTTTTTGTAAGATAGGGCATGTCATGTATTTATGATAGTGTGATTATGTAAGCGCATGATCCAAGCAGTCTGATGCTAATGTGCACCGCGTGTGATTCACATGGTTTCATTAGACCTTATAATACTAAATACGTGTTACTACGAAGTATTATAATAATAACTTGTTAGTTAGCCTGTTCATTACTACCCGAAATTAATTAAATAAAATAAATAAGTGTTTCAATTTATACGAACCATCGCTACCTAGGGCAATTCAAATATAAGATACAAAAACATAACAACAAAGATAACATAAGCCATCAACATTACTGGATTCAAGATTTATTTGTACACAAAAACAAGGTGAATTTCACAGTTTTCAATAAGCTGAAAGAAGATTATTAAATTTTTTGAAACATTTTCGGAATGAATCAAAAAACTACGTTTGTATACTTTCTTACAGTCAGGTAATATTTTTATTGAATAAAAAATGATTATAAAGTCTGACCACGGTACAAACTCAGTCTTATAACTATTATATATCCAATTAGTAAGAATCGACTTTAATGTGTTTAATAGGAGAAACTTCATTACATCTATTGATCATAAACAATTAAAGAAATGCATTAATTTTGAGGGTAGGCTTCCAACTATGGAACTACATTCTTAAATATACTTAAAAATAACACTACCTAAATGTAATTTTTATTATTTTAATAAATTATTAAAAAGTACGTTTTTTACCTATCATAATCAAGTGCTCTTATAAAAATTATGTGATTGTTGTAAACAAATGAGTTAATTCAACAAACAAAAGATATTGTTTAAATTTGCTTGTTTACATTGTGTGCTAGTTTAAATAAATTTATTATTATGTCTGACGATAGTGATTACAGCAACACTCCACCGCAACTTCAGAAACTAGCGACCAATGCAACACTGCAGTTACTACCAGAAAAGTCGCAGTTTTTATATAAAAAAACAATACACAATGTTTAAGGAATGGTGCCAAAAAAATAAAGTCCAAAACGCAACAGAAAATGTATTTTTGGCATACTTTTCAACGAAGGCAGAAACATGCAAATCGTCAACATTATGGTCCATCTACTCAATGCTGAAATCAACATTTTCAATAAACGATAATATTGACATCAGCAAATATACTAAATTACTAGCGTTCTTAAAAAAACAAAATGTTGGCTACAAAGCAAAAAAGTCAAACGTATTTGCTAGAGATGAGATAAATCGATTTCTTCGTGACGCTCCTGATGTACCATACCTTATGTGGAAAGTAACATTTGAAAATATCTAAATATCTGGCTTTATAAATTAACGGCTATCTTACAGGTCTGTTTGCTGATAGGAATTGCCAGTGCTTGTTGCAGAGATGAGCTTCGTAAAATGAGAGTTGAAGATATCGTTGACAAAGATGATTTACTAGTAATAACTATACCGGATTCTAAAAATGGGTACAATGAACTTTCACTGTAGGTAATGACATCTTTGAAGAAATACATCCTCTGAATTTATTCAGAAAATATGCTGTTTTAAGACCTGCACATTGCAATCACCAAACTTTTTTGTCAATTACAACAAATTTGGAAAGTGTTCTACACAAGTTGTAGGAGTTCACACTTTTGCAAAAATCCTAAGTTTGATTGCAAGCTATTTAAACTTGCCAGATCCACCAGGCTATACAGGTCATTGCTACCGTAGGACATCTGCATCACTGTTAAGCAGAATCTGGTGTGGATGTCTTAACATTAAAAAGACATGGAGGATGGAAGAGTTCCACAGTAGCAGAAGGGTAGGTGGAAGATTCCATTGCGTCTAAGATAAATATATCGAGAAAAATATTAATTGATGCTAGTAGCGAAGCGTCACACAGTTCAATGAGTACCATCTGTTCACCTGAACGGTCGTTCGCTACAGTTAACGATCCAAATGTTTTGATCGAAAATTCTCAGAGTACTGAAAACATTCCCTTTCTGCTAGTATAGCATCTGGTATAAACATTAGTAATTGCTCTAATTTTACAATTATTATAAAAATAATTCTTCACATTTTGTTTTGTGAAAAAACTAGTTGATTTATTATTCCTTTTCAAAATAAAGAATTTTCTTGTTAACAACAAATTACGTATTTTCGAAAATTATACCATTAGATAAGGTTATGTTGTAGTAAACAAACATCTACCGCCGCATTTACCAACAAAATGAGTCGGCCCCTGCTTAATTGGTACAATATTCGAACGCGGAAAGCCTTTATTTCTTTTAATAAATTTTTACACAAATGTTACAATACTGAACGGTGAAGTGAACATTAGGTACAGTAAAATCAGAACAAACGTAAAATTTTTGTTTAAAATTACTAAACATTTTGTTTTCAGTAAACTGTAATAAATAGAAATTTAATTAATTTAAGGTCAACGGAAAAATTAATACCTATGTACCTTGGAGAAAAGTGCTTTTTAATAACCTCGCCTGTCGGTTTGCCTCGGCTGACGCCTCGGCCAGCAAATTCAGTCTCGTACATAAAAGTGCACTTTTTTGTCCTTGTTACATAAATAACTATTATCATCCTTTGTCTTATTTTAAGACTTGTGTTATTTTTATAATAAATTTTTGAAAATGGCGCCCTAAGGCGTTGAAACCATAGCCTTTTAATACAAGCATTATACAACTACTACGATAAGGAAGGTATCCTGATCACGATTGCAGATACTATACCAATTGAAACGTTGTGTATATTCATTTCAAAAATAAAAACAATGAAATATCAGCAGGATTTGCAGGATGTTATGTACCAACAATACCTTTTTTATTTAATTCTCTCTGGATCTGCCCGGTGACAATTCTTGCGTACAATCGTTGACTTTGTTCAGTCAACGGTACAATGTAAAGTCAAACGGAAATTCTCGACTGAGACTTGTCGCAAGAAACTTGCAGGATTGAACATCAATCACGTGATCCCTGTTTGGCATACACGTGGAACTACCCATTATCATTACCAACGACATTACAAACGTTAAACTGGGCAAAATCCAAGAATATTTTTTGTACAATATTTATTTTTAATATGAAACACCTACTTTTGAAATAAACAAACAAATATTGTTTTGTACAAAAATTGAACGAAAAATTGCACACGATCTTGTACCGGGTTGTCCAATAAGCCGATCTCTTGGTTGGAAATAACTTTCAAGTTTCTAGGTTAACCGCTAGGGGGCGTAACCTATGAAGATAAATTTAAAAACCAGTTTTTTGTTAAATATGTCCAATTATACCTGGTGTTAAATAAGTAAACTAAAAAGAGGCCTAAATTCCGCACAAATTTGTTCAAGTACTTTTTTTTCTATTTTTTCAAATAAAGGGCGGGGGAGAGTGGAGAAGTGTGGATAAACATCTATAACTTTGGTTTGGATTAACCGATTTTAACGAAATTAGTCTCATTAGAAAGATTGTAAATGCATTAATTACATCTACTATAAAACAATTGCATTTAGTTTTAATTGTCATAGGTAGAGGGTACTTTCAAATGAAACAAATTAAAATTTGTTTCTCTTAAAATGTTTAATTGAAACACCTAATTGTTGTAAATTATAATGGAACTGGATTAAACTTGTAACAAAATGTCGCAAACCGCATGTTGATAGCTTTTGTCGAACCCGAGATATAAATAAAATCGCATAAACATACGTACCTACAGTATTTACTCACCCTGTATTATAACTTAAAATTAAATATGTGAAAGAAAGATCATATAAATATCTCGATCATTAAAACTTAATGTCCATATAAAAGTTCAAGTTGTTTTCCATTGTTGTCCACACAAAGATGTAATCTATCGCGGGTAGACATAATAACTGCTTGAATCTCAGCTATTCATATACTATACTAAGTGACATAGAAAGAAGAAAACCCAGTAATAATGAATATTTTGTAAATTTTTTTGGGCAATATATTTGTTTATATTAAGATAAAAAACGATCAGTTTTTAAGCCATATTGCCCTAGCGGTTGTTTTGTTAACCTCATTCAAAAACACTTACGATTAAGTAGCCCTAAAACAATGAATTAAGCAAGTAATTTTATTTAAGGATTTAAATCATTTCAAAATAACAACCTCCAGCGAAGACGCCATAATTTTCGGCAATTAAGCGAGTTTGATAGGGGTAGAATTGTGGATTGCGTGAGGCTGGTTTGTCTATGAGAGATATAGCCGCTAGAACGCAACGGAGTTTAAACACTGTGGCAGTCTGTTATGGCATGGAACCAAGAGGGCCGTACACGAAGAGCGAGAGGTACAGGACGTCGTCGAAGAACCACAGAACGCGAAGATCGCCGTCTTAGACTATTGGCTTTACGGGACCGCTTCTCTTCTACAGGGGCGATTGCGGACCAGTGGTTTGAAGAACATGGAAGACCGATTGGGATGCGAACCGTTTATAGACGGATAAGAACCTTTGGGCTTTTTTCATACCGTCCTCTTTTTGTGCTACCACTGACTCCAGAGCATCGACGTTATCGTCTAGCGTGGTGTAGAGAACGGGCAAATTGGGACAAAGAATGGAATTCAATTGTCTTTAGTGATGAATCCAGATTCTGTTTGGGTATGCATGACGGTCGTGCAAGGGTGAGAAGACGGCGCGGTGAAAGACAAGATCTCCAATTTTCTGTGAATAGGCATGTGCACCACACAGTTGGAGTTATGGTATGGGGAGCTATTGCTATTGGAAGTAGGTCACCTTTGGTCTTCATTAGAGGTAACATGACCGCTGCGCGCTACATCCAGGAGGTCGTAGACCCTCATATTGTACCTTATGTTCAGACCATCCCCAACAGCACATTCCAACAAGACAACGCACGACCTCATGTTGCTAGGGTTTCTTTGGCTCATTTTGAGGCCAATCAAATTGCTTTGTTGCCTTGGCCACCAAGATCTCCAGATCTTTCGCCCATCGAGCACGTCTGGGATATTATGGGAAGAAGATTACTCAATTTACCTCACCCTGCACAAACTCTAGCGGCTTTGCAGCATCAGTTACAGATAGCATGGGATGAGATACCTCAAGAAGAAATCGATCACCTCATTAGAAGTATGCCCAGACGTGTTAATGAGTGCACAAGACATCGTGGTGGAGCAACACATTATTAAGTTTTTGAAGAAGTTAACAGTTTAATTTTTATCAAATTGTGATCGTTTACAAATAAATTCATTATTACTGGGTGTTCTTCTTTCTATGTCACTTAATATATTTATTGCGTTTCTAATGCGCTGTTTCATGTCGTCTCGCGTTGTTGGTCAAGTTTGGTCCTGTAAATCCTTCAATCTGACCCACAGATAAAAGTCCAGACGTGTTAAGTCTGGAGATCTAGCTGGCCATGAAAATATACTTCCCTTTCCTACCCATTTATTTCGATTTCTTATATTCACATAATCTCTAACTCGTTTGGAAAAGTGCGCTGGACAACGGTCATTCTAAAATAGGTATCATATCTCTTCTTGTTTGTAAGAAAATATGTTCCAATAAAACAGGCAACTGATTTTCCAGAAAATCCAAATATGTATCACCATTTAAAGTTTCATCAAAGAAGTATGGACCTACGATCTTTCCATTAACTATACCACACCAAACATTAAGACTCCATCTACCTTGAAGCTACACTTCCTACATCCAGTGCGGTTTTTCTTCAGCCCAATAATGCATATTATGCATATTAACACCACCCGCACTATTAAACGTAGCCTCGTCTGTCCACAAAATCTTTGACAATCGATATGCAGACCTAACACCAATAATCTCACCTTGCATCATCTCTCTCATGTAAAGCTTGGTAGAGAATTACATGATAAAGATGCTGTTTAAAAAACAGAACAATAAGTATTGGTAAAAAAGAAACCACTATATCTATTAAAACTCAAAAAATCTTGAAAAATCTACAATTGTTTCACAAGATCAACCTTGCATAAGTATTTTTAACAAACGGATAAAAGCGTCGTCTTGCCGTTTTTATCGGAATATTCAAATAACAGTTGAATCTAAAGTTTAAAGGGAATTACAAGTTTCTGACATAAACGTTCACTGTATAATATGAAAAGCCAGCCTGTGATGTTTTAAAATCCTTAGAACAGTAGTTTTGGGTATATATAGCTATAGAGATTTACCAACTACTTATATGTGGATTCTGTTGAATTAAAGCAGGGACATTGATTGAATTATCTTCAGTCATATCTCTACTACGTCGTTTAAAAGAAAGACGATGAAAACTACCAGTTTCTCTTAATCTTCTTGCCTTTTTTTAAATACTTCTTTGCTATAATGTCTCCTGTCAGGAATATATACGTGAGGCAATAGCGGCATTTTGGTCACATTCGAAATAAACTCCAATCATATCATACAATTCGGCATTTGATATACTCATCATGAATTAGTACTGATAATGAATTACTAATATTAGCAGTACTAATATCTATGAAAAAAGTACAATCTTCAATTCGAATTATAATATAACACTTCTTAAAGAGAACGCAATGTTTTGACTGCTGTCAATAAATAAACAATTTGAAGTCCCTGTCAAATGTATTGTCGCAGCCTACTTAGTTTCGAAAAAATTATTTTTAATCGTGTAAAATAACAATAGTCAAAATGGGTATCGACAGTAAGATTCTTCTGCTATAAAAAAATTTGAAAGTACTCACTTGTTTTTTAATTTATGTTATACTACAGGGTGAGTAAATACTATAGTGACGTATGTTTATGCGTTTTTATTTATATCTCCAGTTTGACAAAAGCTATCAACATGCGGTTTGCGACATTTTGTTACAAGTTTAATCCAGTTCCATTATAATTTACAATAATTAGGTGTTTCATTTGGGTTTGGGAGGAAAGTAATCAGTGCCATTGTGGGGCTTTATGAAGGTATTGAAACCGAGGGTACAAGAGTATATAAAAATAAATCAACAGAGAGACAAAGGGGGAAGCGGCATTGGCAGCTAACGGTTGTGTAATACTAAAGAAGGGCTAAGAAATATACAAGCGAAGTGGAGGACACACCAATAATAAGTGTTCATTTATACATTTTAAGAAAAACAAATTTAATTTTTTTCATTCGAAAGTACTCTCTACCTATGACAGTTAAAACTAAATGCAATTGTTTTATAGTAGATGTAATTAATTCATCTACATCTACTGGTTTTTAAATTTATCTTCACAGGTTGCGCCCCCTAGCGGTTAACCTAGAAACTTGAAAGTTATTTCCAGCAATCTCTCTTGGCCACTTTTACTAAGGAATTTTTTCCCTAAAGTTATAAGATGAATAGTTTCTGATATATAGCCGAGAGATCGGTTTATTGGACCATCCGGTACAATAAAATATTTTTGTTTTAAAAACTTAAAAAATGCAATATTGTTTTTTACGGAAAAATTCATATTAACAAAACTTGTTTAAAATTATACTGATTAGAAACAACTTTTATTTGATAAAAGCGCTGGGGCACGTCAAATTTGTTTGCCAGGAGACACCTTTACAAAAATTTGACGCCAAACTATTTCATCTATGCAGTGTGACCACCACCCCTAAAATTTTAAATGGGATGGTAGGGCCAGGACAGAAACAACTATCAAATCATGCAACATCTTTCAAATGATGCAAAAAATTTCTATTATCGGTTTGTTTTCGAGTTTATTCAATTCTTCGTTTGAGTTGTTAATCCAAAAAAAAAAATGTACATACAAAACCTATAACGCAATAAAATGAAATACAAAAATATATTTCTTTCAGTTTAATAAATGCTCAAATTGTCCCTCACCAACTTCCATATAGGAATACAAATTCTGCTAAAAACGTTGCCTTACATGGATCTGCGGCGTTATTTGGCGGCATTCTTCAGCAATTTGTAGACGGAACTCTAGTTCCGTTCCGTAAATTTTACTCTTCAGATGACCCCACAGGAAGAAGTTCAGAGGATTTAAATCTGGTACGGGCTGGCCATTCCAGAGTACCTCTTCATCTTATTATCTTATTGGAAAAGCAAATGGTTTTTTAGGTAATTATCATCATTTGCAATTGTATTAATAAGCACTGGGTGGACAAAATCTTCCGATAATTTTAGGTAATGTGCACCTGTCGTATTATCATCACAAACGTAACAAAAATACCGGCCCAGACATTTGGTTTTAAAGGATGTTGAGTATGGACTTCACCGTAAATCTTTGGATTCAAGTCGGAGCAATACTAACAATTATGACGATTGAATCTAGAATTTAAGAAAATTGTACACTGGTCAGAAAAGCGTTGAAAAGCAAATTCGCATTAGCACCTATACTTTCGGTTATAACTAGGCAAAACTCTTCTAGTCTATCAAAAACATCGTCATTCAGTTCATGTAGTCAATGAATTTTATACGGATGAAATTTATACTGTTTGAGGATTCGCCGAATAGTAGATTCTTCTAAAGCTGTTGGTTACAGTGGCCAGTTTTCGTGTAGTTAGAGTTGAATCGCTGCAATTAGTCCCAAAACTTCAGCTACAGCAGGGCCATCTTTCACCGGGAGTTCACTGGAGTTTTTATACCGTAATATCAAATCGATAAAGGCCAAAATCACGTGACTTCCTTCTGCGCATACGCATACGTCATTATTCATTTGCAGAAGGTAGTCACATGATTTTAACGTTTACTGTATTTGATTTTATGGTATCCAAAAACTCCTTGTTGTCTCTTTTTATTTTCTACTGAATCTGTTTCTTGAAATTTTGTAACTAAGTTCAACACGTATTTTCTCCTTACGTGTTTATCAGAATCTTCTTGATAGATAAATCTGCTGTTCACCTTTTTTGAAACAACAGTGCGATCATTTTAACCTTCTCTGCAAAAAAGTAGACCATTTTGCCCAACGAATGATTTAAAAGACAAAATTTCAAAAGGGATCTCTTTTGGACACTTATGTTTTTTGTACACATAAACTGCCTAAACATTTCATCGAGTCTAATTTGCTTTTCGCTATAAAAAAGAAAGCCCACACTTACCGCAGGCACTTATCGTATCCCTGCTTTCTTCTTGCGAGACTGATTCACATATTCAATCTGATCTTCAACAGAGACGTATTCCTGTTCATTGGAAATCTATTCGAATTGTTTCTGTTCATATAAAAGGCGACAGGTCCGATGTTCTTAACTATCGTCCCATCGCGCTTCTCTGTAACTTCTCAAAACTTTTCGAATTTTGCTTATATAACCACATCGCTTCTAGAATCTCCCAAAAGCTTTATAGCTGTTAACACGGATTTAAGAGGGCGTTCCACAATTACCAATTTAACTGCTATGCACCAGTTTCTAGCTGAATCCTTGGATTTTGGTTTCCAGGTCGACGTTGTGTACACCGATTTTAGTAAGGCTTTCGATCGGCTGAACCATGAGATTCTCATTTCGAAGCTTCACGCTTTTGGTTTGAGTAACAACTTAGTACAATTACTCAAGAGTTACCTATGTGATAAAACCCAATTTGTTGAGCTGCTCGGCTTCCGGTCCCGTATCTCAAGTGTCCCTTCGGGTGTACCCCAAGGTTCTGTTCTCGGCCCCCTATTATTCAATATGTTTGTCAATGACGTGGCACCTATTCTCGATTACCATTGCTTACTGTATGCGGATGACATGAAGATATTTCAGGTAATACGTGATATGTCTGATGCTCTTGTGCTTCAGAGACGGCTTGATCTTTTTGATGAATGGTGTCGGCCTAACCACTTAGATTTAAACATTTCTAAATGCCACATCGTTTCTTATATCAGAGCAAAGTCCCCAATTCTTTTTAACTATTCTTTTTCCGACGTCTCCATTACTTGCTCTAGCGCTTTTAAAGAAACTTTTGAATCGTCTCTGTCCTTTAGTTCCCACATTTGATCTATTTTTCATCTTCACATAAAACTCTTGGTTTTTTTATCAGAAACTCTAGAGATGTTTTATCCGACTCGTTTTTAGTTTTGTATATCGCTGTTCCCGCCCATAATTGGCTTTTGCTGTGGTGCGGCTGTATTTAAATATATAAATAAATAAAAAATTCAATAAACTCGAAAACACACCAATAGATTTAAAAATTTTTTCGAGGTTGGTGTTCAGGACAAAAAAACTTGTAAATGAGGTATTACCAACTCATTTAATATTTTAAGGGTGGTGGTCATAGCGCGAAGGGATGAAATAAGTTGATGTCAAATTTTCTTGTAAAAGGTGTCCTCCTGGCAAACAAATTTGACGAGTCCGAGCGTTTTTGAAAATTCATCTTCAACTACCTGAAAATTCGCCTGTTTCCTTTTCACCCTCTATAGGCATTATTATAAGAAATATTTAAAAATATTTCAATAACTCATATTCACGTGACCACCAATTTTGTTTTCGACCCCCTGATAAGGTTTTAAAAGAAATATACCCATAAGGTGACTGCACTCAACCTATTAAGAAACGTTTATTAAGCTTTTAAACAATAATCATCGGTGTAAAGAACAATTTGTGTAATAGTGAGATCGAGCATTCGATAAAATATAAATATATTTTAAGCAGAGTATATATCATAAGTGTTTAGGGTAGTTGTAATTATAGATTAGTAATAAAAAGGAAATTAAATGACCAGAAATAGTTAACAATGCACATCATCCCTAACCGAACCATTTTTATTTTTCTTTCCGGCAATACTTTAGAGAGGTTCGGAATTACTTAGTCTTATAAAAACCGTACCCCAATTAACTGTTTCGTTTTGTAGTATGTTCAAAACCAAATTATTAGTTATTATATGGATGCGAGTTATTCAAATACCAATGCGACGATTGAATTAAGAAAAAAGTAACTTCAAAACAAAATATAACTCACACCCCACCCTTCACGCCTATAAGAAAAATTTTTTCTTGGTTTCTGAAATACAGGGCGTCAAAAAACTATTTTATTTGGTTTTTGCGGTGGTCAGTTTCAGCAATGTAAATGTTATTAACTAGTTTAGTCTTAGTCTTGTAAAAGATCTAAGTTTGTTACCTAATAGTACAGTCAATAAAAGATACATTTTTTTGCTGATTTTTCTAAAACTCGGTAATGATCCAACTTAAAAAATTCCAACGCTATTTTAACTTAAAACCGGTTTTTTACCAAAACGGCTACTTTTAGCGACAAGTACTAAGAGTACCTTTTTTATATAAAATTTAATGGAGAATAAGTGTGCCTAGTCAAAAATGACATACAATGCGACACAAAAAGTTATGGTTAATAGTACAGTAAAGTTAGGACAAAATCAGGGTTGAAATTGCAATTTTCCGGAACAAGCTGAAATTTTAGGGAGTGTTAGAGGACCATGAGAGAAGATATTTCCCAAAGTTTTCGACCTCCAACCCCCTGTGGTTTTTCCGCCATCTTTGTTTTAGGGGGTAAGTTAGTTTTCGCGTTTGACTCTCTTATTTTCAAAATTAGCCAAAAAGTCACTGATACTTTTGGTAGAACGTAAAATCCCCGCACAATGATATTCATATCGATATCACTTTTATTATTAATAAACAAGTACTCATTGTTTATAATAAAAAATTGAGGTTGAAAATGATTTGATCTCTAATATCTCGGTAACCGTTAATATTCGTTAAAATTTCTGAAACAAAAGTTGTAGAGTATAAATTTTCAAATAATTTTTGTCTCAATCAATTTTTTCTATAGTTTGAATTTTTGGCTCTAAAGTCGACGCGGAAGTGACAGCGATGAGTCTTGAAGTAAGTTCTAAAATTAAAAACTTTTCTGAACAATCTGAAATTTTGTGGGTTTTAGAAGACTATGTGAGATAAAATTCCTCAAGTTTTTGACCTCCAACCCCTTGCGGTGTTGTTTTTAATAAAAAGAATTAAAAAAAAAAAAAAAAAAAAAAAAAAAAAAGAGAAATCGTATGCTAAAGTTTTTGAAAATAAGCAAATAGAAAAAATAAAGGAATGCATGAATTTAGGTACTGGAGATGACAACATTAAATGTGATTTGCCGTCAGCAAAGAAACAGGTAACTGAAAATAATCCTAGTAAATGGATTACAGTTAATCACCAAGAAAATTACAAAAAAAGGGCTTGTATTACTGGAACCTCAAAAGATGAAGGTTTTAAAACTATTTCTCCTAAAAAATGACTTTTTATAAAGCGAGTTGCCCCTGAGACGAAGTCAGAAGAAATTAAAAATTATATTACATTTAAATGTAAAGATATAAAGGAGATTACTGTGGATTCGATTCCAATTAAAGCCCCTTATTGAAGATTCACCTGAATTTTGGCCAGAAAACCTACAAATCGATAGGTTTAGGTTTTTTCAGAAACGCCAAATAGAAACTCCGATAACATAAAACAAATAAAACTCTTTCATCAAAACTGCCAATCTATCGGGAATAAAATTGCGGCAATTGAATATTGTGCGAAGTTCAACAATTTTCAAATACTCGCAATTACTGAACATTGGAAAACCAGTGAACAATTAAGTTTATTGAAGATCCCGGGTTACAATTTGGTAGCCTACTACTGTAGAGATTTGGGGGAACATGGAGGATCCGCATTATATACTACAGACGGCATCTTAGGTAAGCCCGGAAATGATATAACTAATTTGTCCCAAAAATGGATATGTGAGTGTTCGGCTTTTGAGCTGAATTGTAATAATACGTGTGTAATTATTGTGAATGTGTATAGACCTCCACAATCAGATATAAATGAATAGCATTAAATGAGAACAAACCTGTAATTCTCGCGGGTGACTTTAATATAGACTTTTTATCGAACTGTAATGAGGTTTTCCTATTACGTGGACTATGTGAATCTTTCAATGCAACTACTACAATTCTAGAGCCAACTAGGAATGATCACTGTTTGGATAACATTATAACCAATCTCACTTCAGAATATGAGTGTAATACTTTAAATGCAAATATTTCTGATCATATCGGACAGCTTATTTCATTTAAAATCAAAACTGTACAAAATAAAGAAAATATGAAAGTGCGTGTTTTTTCTGATGAAAATATGCATTCATTCTTTAACTTGATTTCAATAATAAATTGGGAGATGTACTAAAACCGAATATTGACTTAAGTTGGTCATTGTTTATAAATAACATAGTTATTGCGTTAAAGTAGCTTTCCTTAAAAAATATCAATGTAAAAAGTCGAAAGACAAATGGTACTCCAACAATTGTTTCATCTTAAAATAGATTACATTATTTATGGCAAAAGTTAATCCAGCCATAAAAAAATTATATTGTGAAGCTCAAAGGAACTATAATAACAGTTTAGTGAAGGCAAAGATGGATTACTATAGCAATGTTATTAATAAAAATAAAACGGTTTGGTCAATTGTTAATGATAATATCAATCTTAAGAAAAAACAAAATACAACGTTGTTTGATAATCCAAATAATGTGGTAAATGAATTTAACAATTTTTTTGTTAAGTCTTTTGGTGAGACCAATAAAGGGCAACCACTTACTGTCTGCCAAGAGAAACAGGGTCGTTCCCTGATCTTATATCCTGTCGACCAATTTGAGTTGAGAAATGTAATTCTGAATATTAAAAATACTCATTCATCTGGAGTTAATGGAATTTCGCCTAAATTATTAATGAAAATATTTCCAATAATAGCAGATATATTATTAGTTCTCATAAATAGTGTATTAAGTTCAGGTCAGTTCCCTGAGTGCTTAAAAGTTGCAACTGTTAGACCGCTTTATAAAAACAAAGGTGATCGATCTTCCCCAAATAATTCTAGGCCTATAAGCCGGTTAAGTGTTTTTAGTAAAATACTCGAAGCAATTATGTATAATCGTTTATTAAAGTTTTTAAAATCAAATTGCTTCTTTGCACGGAACCAACATGGGTTCTTGGAACGTAGAAGCACACACACGGCTTGATTTGAAATTGTACATAGAGTCTTTGACGCTCTTGATGGTGGGAAAATTGCATGTGGGGTGTTTTTGGATTTATCAAAGGCATTTGATTCCATCAACTATAACCTTATGTTGAATAAATTAGAATGTAATGGAGTCAGGGGTATAGCTCTGGAGCTCTTTAAAAGTTATTTAAGCAGCAGAAAACAATATGTTGAAATATGCCAACAGGGAGTATCATATAAATCGAGTTTATTGGATATAAACCGTGGGGTTCCACAAGGCAGTAAGCTTGGACCACTGTTGTTCATCATATTCATAAATGATTTATTTATTCAGATATCCAATAATGAACATTGTAGTATCATTAATTATGCCGACGATAATAATATAATAATAAAAGCCCATGATATAAACTCGATATCAGATAATAATAGCAGTTTTATTAATGAAATACTTCAATGGTTTGGAAACAATGGCCTCAATGTAAATCAAAGTAAAAGTAACTGTGTTATATTTAGGACAAATAAATCAAATACGGTTTCTCCAGATGTAATTAACTTCCACGCCATTGGAAGGGTTAGCATGAGTTTTCCAACATGTAACTCAATGAAAGTTTTAGGTGTGCATCTTGACAAACATATGGATTTTTTCAAACATGTACATCATACAACCTCTAGATTAAATTCAGTATGTTACACACTTAGAGTAATCTCAAAGTTAATAAATGAAAAATAAATATTTTCCATTTATTATGCAAATTTTCTATCGATATTGAGGTATGGTATCTTGATCTGGGGTGGTTCTGTACATTGTAATCATTTAATTATTATCCAAAAGAAAGCCATAAGAATAATTTTAGGTATTAGTCAAAAAACAAGTTTGAGGGGTACCTTTAGAAGGTATGACTTATTAACCCTCTATGGACTGTATATTCTGGAATGTACTCTATTCTTATTTAAGTATAGGAACTATTTTAAGGGCAACACCTATAGCCATAACTATGAAACAAGACACAAAGATAATTATTGTATACCGAACCATAATCTTAGTTTGTATAAGAATGGATCATATTATAAATAACGTAAATGTAAGCAACTTTTAAAATAAAAAAAATTAAAATACAGCAATCAACACTAAACAATTGCGCAAAGAACATGGAACATCACGCAAAACAACCAACAGACATTGCCCTGAGCAAAAGGCACGAACATTTCGGAAAAGTGAATAACAAAACTTGATTATTACGTCAAACTGAAGAACTTTGCGATATTCCAACAATAACAGTCTTGCGACAATTATGACAGTCTTTCGAAACCTAGAATAAGCGCGAAATTAAAAAATTGGTTAAAGATACATCGATCCCGTTAAAGATAATTTGTTTATTGATAATAAAAATTGTATTGACATACATATCATTTTGTAGAAATTTTTACGCTCTACAAAAAAGTATTGATGACTTTTTCTGCTCATTTTGAAAATAAGAAAGAAAAACGCGAAAAACCGAATCACCCCCTGAAACAAAGATGGCGGAAAAACCGCAAGGGGTTGGAGGTCAAAAACTTGAGGAATTTTATTTCACATAGTCTTCTAAAACCCACAAAATTTCAGCTTGTTCCGAAAAGTTTTTAATTTTAGAACTTACTTCAAGACGCATCGCTGTCACTTATGCGTCGACTTTAGAGCCAAAAATTCAAACAATAGAAAAAATTGATTGAGACAAAAATTATTTGAAAATTTATACTCTACAACTTTTGTTTCAGAAATTTTTAACGAATATTAACGGTTACCGAGATATTAGGGATCAAATCATTTTCAACCCTAATTTTTTATTATAAACAATGAGTACTTGTTTATTAATAATAAAAGTGATATCGATATGGATATCATTGTGCGGGGATTTTACGTTCTACCAAAAGTATCAGCGACTTTTTGGCTAATTTTGAAAATAAGAGAGTCAAACGCGAAAACTAACTTACCCCTAAAATAAAGATGGCGGAAAACCCACAGGGGTTGGAGGTCGAAAACTTGGGAAATATCTTTCCTCATGGTCCTCTAACACTCCCTAAAATTTGAGCTTGTTCCGGAAAATTGCAATTTCAAAGGGTAATTTTACTGTACTATAATTAAATTCAGAAACAATACTGTTTGTGGGGCCCTCTAACATTAAGCAAAGAACTAAGTTAATATTTGAGTTTCTCGGCATTAATATACCCAGTATCACAAATTTTGTCCAATTTCCATGTTACTTCACAAAAATATAACCATTACGATTACGATTAAATTGTCGCTTCTTCACGTGGCTGTTAAATAAGAATGAAGTTAATTTGTGGAAAAAGCTTTATAACATAAATACTTGGAAATATTTAACATTAGATACTATAGAAAAATTAATGTTTTAATGCTCGTCGACTAAACTCCCCCACTTTCGCCTTAACTTTGCTCATATTTTTTCGCACGGAATTATCTGAAATGAGTTTTGTGCATCGAACCCACTTTTGCTTGAAATCTTCTAAAGATGTAGCAGGTTTACATGTTTTTCAAACTTTACTTTTTGTGTTGGCGTGTTGTGTAGGGCGAAGCTCGGGACGTTTGGAGCATTTACATCTTTAGATACAAAATTGACCGAATTGCTGTTGTACCATTCTACTGTTTTAATGGCATAATGGCAAGTTGCCAAATCTGGCCAAAACAACGTGAGAACCCTGTGGTTTTTCGATGAAGGACAAGAATTTTTTTTGCAAACATTCAGAAATATATAGGTCTGCATTAATGCTTCCTGAAGTCGTGAAAGGAGTGCTTTGTAACCCGCGCTGACAGATGGCCTGCCAAACAAGGTATTTCTTTGGAAACTTTTCCAACTGAATAATTGTTTCTGTTTCGTCTAGAACCGTATCTTCAAGAAAGGAGTATTACTGATTTCCTGGAAGCGAAGAAAAATCTGCCTTAACGTATATTTCATCGTCGATGATGAGGCAGGAATCACTTTTTTGCACCAACAGTCGATGAATCACTTTTACTGGGCAGTCGATCTTTTGGGGTTTTTTTCTTCTTATAAGTTTTTATGCCACACCTTTTTTTAATTTTTTGTACGGTAGATTGGTGCACAAAGACCTTGCTTGCTACATCTCTAGACGAGATGGCAGGATTTCGTTTGTATGCTGTACATACTGCTTTCTCCATTTTTTGGTCAGGAACTCGTGTTGTCTTGCCGTTTCGTCGTTTCCTATTTAGAGTTCCGGTTTCTTTTAATCTTTTAAAGCGCCTTTACACGGTCCTTTGAGACGTTTGACAGCTTTTTGCAAAAGCTAAAGTTGATATTGAAGGATTTTCGGTCCAGTTGTGCACAATTTTTTCACGAACTTCATATTCACGTTCTGTCATTTTGACAATTACGCAACAACTGATAAATCTTTATGATTGACTGTGAAGCATAGCCTTCTATGCGTTGGGATACCAAAATTTATTCGAATCTGTGTGTTATTAAATAAGTTATCCAAATAAAAGTAAGCAACAATTTAATCGTAATCACCCTTTAGTTGTTTTAGACAAAGTTTAATCAAAGATTTACCCTATAAAGTTTGTACAAGTTCTTAATTAAATCCTTGTATATTTGGCTAAAAAATACGTATGTATACTACATTTTTTAATTTTTGGAGTTCGCAATTCTTGCGACTTTTGCAATGGACGTAATTTAGAGAACAGTGTCTAATGACTTTTGATGTAAAATAATTAGGCAACTATTAATTCAATAGTTTAGAATTTTGCATTACGTTTGCACGTTTGACGATTTACTACCCAGTATAAAAACAGTTATTAACAAAAATTTTGTAAATTATATTATTTACTTCTATATTTCAACTTTTTTTCGTAAAACACACTATATGGAGTTTATTACTAGTTAAAGTATTTAATTTCATCGAGGTACTGTAATCACGCGTTGATGTAAATTACGTTTTCTACAACTTTATTTATTAATTATTTTTTTATTAAAATATTTAGAATTAAAATTAAAACAAACGTTTCAAACAACGATATATTAATGTAATACAATGTTTCTTAAATTAAACAAAATAGTATGTTGGAAATTTAACAAGAATTCAAACGTACGTTATTGAACTATAGTTATAAAAATTTCAAACACAACAAACTTTGGGCATTTTGTAACTAATAAATATTATTTACTCACCCAAAATTAAAATCGTAATAAGAAGCTTCCTATTCATAGTCTAAAATAAACAAAGTAATTGCTAATATATTCAGTTAAAATTGTCTGTAACTCACACTATGGAACTTTATAGATGTTATGGATTTAAATCTTTCAAACAGCTATTATATAGTCTTTCCAATCTGCTAAATGATATCAATAGAGAGGGGGATAATTTTATAAACTCTCATTGAGACGTCATTTCTTTAAAAGGAAAACCCTAGATCAATTGAATTTCAAAGAGGAAACTTTTTAGTTTAAATTAGTTTACGGATTTTCTTCCAAAACATGTTTTTCTTTTTCGCTTCAATGGTTTTCAAGAGATAATCGGTATTCAGTAAGTAGTGCGGTAAATATCATATGTTTCGAACTAAACTAAAATAGGATACCTTATATTTACTGTAAATACAATTTGTATTATCTAAGGCAAATGGTTGGAATACAAATATATTTTAAGAAACGCCTTAATATTGATAAGCAAAATAGGTTCTGGGTTTACACTTTTTGCATATTAATGTTTTTAATTACAAATATTTTCTGTAAAATGTAATTACTTTCTTTTAATATGTGTTACAAAGTTGAATACATTTTATCTGAAGTTATGGATGAAATTAAATATTAACTATGTCATGTATTCTTATTTTTGGAAACATTTAAATTTATTTTAATCAAGTTATTTATAAGAATGTCTTTTATTTACAAAACCTTCCATCGCACTACTGTACGAGGGTGGAAAATTTTATTTTCTTTACTCTCAACTAATTTCGATAATATCTTCTTTATTCCAAACAATTATGTTTTACAAATCATGGTATATTATTCCTTTTATTCGCGATTCTGTTGAGGATGTGAACCCCTTATTAATTCTAAGACTACTTTTACCTTTCGAAAGTTCTTCATATTATCTGTCATGAAATTTCATTTTTGTGGAAGAAGGGAACCATACTCGTATATTAAAATGTCAAAAACATAATTACCATTTCTATTCATTTACAATTATTGCATGTTCAGTAGATAAATGTGTATAAATTCGTGCAATCTTTAATCATCGTCGGTTACACATCAAAGTTAAATTTATAATGTCAACGATAAAAGTATCATGATATACAATTTTCAAGTTTCATAAACTAGATAATGAATGAATAATAAACTATGAAAGGAGGAGATAAAAATTCAAATGTTAATGATATTTTATGATTTTTCAAAATGTAATTGTAATTGTATGTAATTTGTTAGGTACTACTATTTTGTTTCACTATGTATTAATTTTTGATTAAAAAATGGTAAAATCTTTACAAATCTTCTATGCAGTAAGTACATGGCAGTACAAACTGAGTTTTAAATTTTATTCTATCAAAATATCGTCATTAAAAATCGTAATGTTGGTATAAACGTCTTCGAATAATTTACATATAATTTAACAATTATACCAACAAGACGATTTTAAATGACGATATTTTGCTAGAATAAAATTTAAAATTAATTACCTATACATTTTATTACAATCTACAGTGTTAATATGGCCAGCATCTTTCATGTTTATCAATGAACGTGCTCTTCAGAAACTAATTTTTGCTGGTACCTTGAAAAAGGCCACCAGGCTTGGCCGAAACGTTGGCAGAATGAAAACTACTAGTTTCAATTGAGGAACCGATCCTCTCGCCTAAAGAAGTCCCACTACGTGGATATATATAACCATCAATTCTAATGCTGTATTTACACGAGGTCAATTATGAAGACCTTCAACTACAACATCGGTCTTATTTTCTAGACGAAGGCTAAATAATAATGCAGTCTTATACAGTGTGTCCACGGATGTGGTATCCTATAGGTGAACATTTTTTTAATTTTAGTTTTAGCGAAAAATGTCGTTCTTGATGAAAAGTTTTGCTTGTTCTGAAACCCCATAAAATGAAATAAAATTCGAAGAATTATAGTAACTATCAAAAATAACAATACAAAGTAATCATGTAAGAAAACAGTAAACAAATAACATCTATTCAATATATCCTCCTCCAACTTCAAAACATCTCTAAATTCTCCTTCGAAATTCTTTATAAGCGTTTCGTAGCATTTCTGAGGTAATTTCATTTACGGCATCAATTATTGCTCTATTCAAATCATCAACATTATGGTTTTTATAAAACTGACTATGAAATGATTTTGGTTTTGAAAAACTTGAATTATTGTATGCGGTCTCAGAACAAGATAAACTTTTTATCAAGAATGACATTTTTCGCTAAAACTAAGATTAAAAAATAGTAGGAAACATGTTTGTACTGAAGAGGATATGCTATTTGACATCGTTATCTGCAGTTGAGAAATCTACCATTTGGAGTACGACAAATAGTAGATAACGTTGGAGTACTGAACACCCATGTAAATAAGGCTTTACGAAAAAAAAATTCCATCCTTATCTCGTACAGCACCATATCAATATCTAACAAAAAGAGATTATAAATGCTGACACGTTTACCAGGAATTCTTCTTCTATTTAACATTTCCTTATTCAGATATTCTGTTCGGGTATTTAAAATAATCTGTCCAGCGATTTTGATCTAAATTTTGAGTTGTTTTGATGAAACTTGTATTTTTGATTTTAAAAAAAACAAATTTCACGGCTATCGGTTGAGTTTGGTAGACAACTGCAAAGAATTTAATTCTACATCGATCATGGGAAAAATATATAGGGTGTTTCATTTGATTTTATCAAGTTATTAATCATTTTGATAACAAAATTTGATATTTTTTCTCATACCATGTATAACCAACGTCAACTTTTAAAGCAAATTTGAGTTTGATATTTCACATATTAACCTGAAAAACCAAAGAAAAAAATCGATATCTCAAAAAGTATCACTTTTTGAGTAAGACTCGTATACATAACGTCCTCATAGTTTTTCACGTAGATTTAGAATAAAAAAATACAAATTTGTGTTTGCATTTAAAATATCAAAGTTGACAAGTGGTCCATGAAAGTGGGACACACACCCAATGAGGAATCTAAAAGAATGGTCAAACCTGATCTTGAATAAATCTAATTTTTAAATGCAATATCAAATGTCCGCGTACTACACGGACAGGCTATCTGTCGGCAAAGATTTGATAAATTACTATTTGGACGTGTTATGTCACCACAAGGTTGTGGCACTAGATGATGCAACACTTATTTGTGTAATAAAAATTTTTAAATAATGGGAGTGTTGCCTGTTGGTGTTGGATAGAAACAATGAAAGACTCAAATATTAATTTCCAAAATGCATGACCATAAAATTGTCAGAAATCCTCAATAATACAGATTGTAAAAATAAATACATCAATACAATCAACATAATAAAACAAAACATCGTAGAATTTTGACGCAAATCAATGTGGCGCAGTTTTGGAAGTCACTATGGAATGGACAAAATGATGTATAAAAAAACATGTCAATGTCAAGCAGTGATTGCTCTTCTTCTATTCCAAATAAACCAAATTTTCAAAAAGTTTCACGCAAACAAGATGCCTCAGAAGCTCTTCGTAATTTTCATGTGCCATTTCAAGACTCTGGACCTTCAAACATTTCCCGTTCTCATTATTCGGAAAATTCGTTAATTTTTTACAGAAGTTTTGGAAATTCGTTAAATTTGTCAAAAAGGTTTTGTATCAAGACGTGGTTTAAATATTCACCTGAATAAGATGCACTGATTTACTCATATTACATTCTCCAAAATTAGAGTGTCATATTTGCCAAAATTCAAATTGCTTTCAAGAGCAAAAGTGGTATAAAGATTCATTTATGGAGGTGTCATAAAGAAGAAAACATTTCTGCAATTTCTTTTAAGTACTTCTGGTAGTTTTGCTGAAGATAACTCCAATACTCTTAAACAACTCCGCTTGAAGCATCCTTTATCATATCGATCTTCACAAATACCTACAGATTTACCGTCATCAGATGAAGCTATGACTGTCTCCGAAAATTAGGTCTTTTCCCTCTGTGTGGTTTGGATGGAATTCGTCCACAACATATAAAAGATATGATAAATAAATCTTCCGGAGTTGCAGGGCAAAATATTTTATGGAAATCACAAATATTTGTAATTTTTATTTTCAGGTAAGGTTAACCAAGATTTCGCATCAATCTTTTTTGGTACATCCTTATGTGCTCTTCAAAAAAAGATGGTGGATTTGCCCAATTGCAGTTAATTCTGTTTTCGTCGTCTTGCTTCCAAAATAGGTGAAAAAGGCTGTGACGCAACATGCTTTATTTCTAGAGATAATTCAGCTGAAATTTTAGTCAAAATATATGTGAAAAATGCTTTTAATTCAATTTAAGTTGATGTTTTTTAACATGTGTTTAACATATCTTTGGCAGTGTTATGCTCAACCTTCGAATCTTTTATACAATAGTAAACTTATTAACTCTAGTGTATGACGTCCTGTCGTTATTAGAACTTTATAATCAATGTTATTAGTCTTGTAATTCATCCTAATATTAGCCAACTTTCTTCTTCTCTCAATGTTTGATATTTGGATGATGGCACAATTGGTGGTCCAGTAGTGAGTGTATTCCAAGATTTACAAACTATTTTAGATGAGTTTAAACCCTTATGTTTAACGCTCAATTTTTCAAAATGTGAGTTGTATTTTTGTAAAAAATCTAACAAATTAGATCAATTAAATATTGTTTATTCTTTTGAGACATTGGTTCCTGATATTCGTCCTGTTGACAATAGTAATTTATTCCTTCTTGGTGCTGTTTTAACTGTAGATGCTTTTCTATAATTGTTTTCCGAATATTTAGCATAATATCCGAAACATTAATCCACATATGGCTCTTTTTGTTGCGTCATTGTTTGGTTCCCAAACTTAATTACTTTGCGATGTTGTCCTTTCTAGAAATTCAAAGATGTTTGTAAAGTGTTTGATGATAAAATTAGTAATTCCTTAATAGACAATTGAACCTTAAATTTACAACGTCTTGGATACATGCATCACTAACTGTTTCATTTGGTGGTTTAGGAACCTGTTGTGTCAGTGATATTGCCATTTCTCTTTTCTTACCTCTACTCACGCTTATGCTAATCTCATTGAATCAATTCTTTCAAATAACTTTGAGATTATTGTACTTAGCTGAGGCATTAGATGTTTGGAAATCACTCTTCCCTAACGAACCTTTACATGACAAGCCTTGTTTATAACGTAGATGGGATACTCCATGTATCAAGCCTATATTTAATTCTTTGTTATCACAATATGACACTCGACATAAAGCTATTTTACTTGCCAGTGCCCAACCAGAATCAGGTGCTTGGTTAAAAGCGCTCCCGTCTTCTCAATTAGGAACATTGTTATACAAACAAACTCTTTAAACTGTAATATCTTTAAGAATTGGGAATAATGTTTACCAACTACACACTTGTAATTGTGGTCTACCTTGTAATACAAGTTATGGTAGGTTTTCTCGGCACAACAACATCAATGATATTTTAAAGCGAGCTTTGGCTTCCGCTGAAATTCCTTGTATTTTGGAACCATCGAAACATCAATGTAGCTTAGGTGTTTTTTTTTGATCGACAAATTATGACCAAAATTTAATCAGACAACATTTATAAATAACCTTCACTAAGTTTCATCAAAATCATACTACCCATTTTTGAGAAATCGTGTTTACGTACGGTCAGCCGGTCTTCGAACAGAAAATTATTTTCTTAAATGAGATCATAATTACTCCAACGGTTATTTATGCCGATATTACTGCGTTGCTGTCCGATACCAACTTTAGTGAGCATTTCTTTCGATTGTGTAACTATTCTAATTCTGTAGCTATTCCCAGTGATTTTTGTAGACTTACGTTCGAACTACCCTACACTGATGAGCCTCGAAAAGGCGAAAACACGTGAATGTAGGTGCCGTTTGTAATTCTGCAATTGTCATTGGCTAGTGTTTTATTCGATTGATATGAATTCGATATCATCATCAACAGCTATGTCGTTCATCGTCGGACATAAGCCTCCCCTACAATTCTCTATTGTTGTCTGTCTCTTGTTTTTGCATCCAGTTTGTGCCCATTAGCCTCTTAATGTCATCAGACCACCTTGTCTGTGGTCTTCCTGTACTTCAATCATCCGACGGGTCTATCTATTATCCGAGATTTTTGCCCGCCCAGTTCCATCGTAATTGACACATTCGATGTGTTACATCATCCATATGTTAATGTTGGTAATATGTGTTGGTCGAAAACTATTGCTTTAGTGTATTTAGTATTGTAGATTTAAAGATTCTCTGTAGTCTACCAAACATTACCCATGCTAGCGATATCCTTATGTCTAGATCAGCCTTCACATTCTCTTTAGAAAGTGTAATATTTTGACCAAGGTATATGTATGATTCTACTTTTTATTGTATAGTTTTTTGAGCAGTTTTATGATCGGTTCTTCGCCATATTTTAGCATTTTAGCCAATATATTGTCTGCACCTGACGGTCGAAAATTGCTACTTTCTTAGGGCTCTGGCGATTTCTTCTGTCGATATATCAGGTATTTCTTCTGATCCTATATTTCTTACTATGGTTCTGTCCTTTTCTGTTTTACCTTGTGGTGGTTTTTATTTAATGCTGTAGAGAGCCTAATAAAAATCTTCTGTTTCTTTTAATAGTAGTTCTTGTTGTGTTATTAGTTCGTTTTCCTTATTTATAAGCTTAATTATTTTATATTTTCCTTGTATTAGAGATCTCATCTTATTCTTTATGCTTTTTCCTTCTTCTAATACTTTTGTATTTGTTGGTTATTATAAGATCTAATATCCGTTCTTATCTTTTTCTTAATTGTTTTACTTAATTCTGCAATCTTTGCTGTATTTCTTTGATCGTTGCGTTTAATTCGTTTTCTTCCCTCGATTAGATCTATTGTGTTTCTGCTAAGTTTTTGCAATTTTTCTATTTTCATTCCTGATACTATTTTGGATGTTCTTACTATAAATTGCGTTATATCTGTAATTAAAGCAATTTTTAATTATTTAATTCATATCACAGATACACAGATATGAATTCGATATATGGGGTTAAAAATCTGTTTAGCTTTTTTCGCAATGTTGGAGAGTCTACAGCCTGCATCTTACATACTACAGATTTCCACAAATTGTTACATTTAATAAATCTATATTGTTACCGCTATTACTTGTTTGGTTAACGGTTTCTTGTTTTCCAGTCACATAAAAATTCATTACTTACATTATGAACCTACGAACACCTTCGACCATAAGAGCTTTGGCTGGTCTTGCGTGTAAATCGGAAATTCTTTTATATTAACCGATGTCAACTTCGGTTTAGTTTGTTTTCAACCATTACTTTGATGCAAACATTTTCTACTGAATTACTTAGTTGCAACGTATTACATATTTTTTTTCCCGTAACAACGTTGCCAGTGACGTTTTAGGTAACAATAAAATTCTATTAATAATGATATGAGGCAGAAGTTGAATGCGCTAGGTAATTTTCATAGGACTGTTATTAGATTAGATTAGACATGGCGTTTTTTGTGGGATTAATAACTTGTACGACGTTTTTAACTTTTCGTGGCACTGAGTTTTAGCTCTATCCATTTGATATGGCTCATCCAGAAATGCCTTTTTCCACTTTCAGTGAAGGTAAATGCTGTCGTTTTTTGAGTCTCTTCGTTGCCTTCCATAACGAATAATCACTTGCATCTGAGTTGTATGTTTTGACATTTTAAACGAAACAGCAACTTTTTCAGTTCCTTCCCATCCTTGTTAAAATTTTTCTGATCTGGTTATTTGTCACCACTTTTCCAGTTTGGGCTTTTCTGTGATTTTTGTCTAACACTAACTGGATATTCAGTTATCTTTAGTGTTATTTTTGGCTCGAGGTAGCTTCCCATGCTGATGTATGAAAAGCTTTTGTAATATTATCTACAGAAATGTCTATGTTTTCAGTCTACAAGGAGCCGGGAAATCTCAAAACTTCATTAATATGATTTGTAGAGAATTATTTTATCTTTCCAAACAGCTCAATAACGTTAAGATATTTTGAAGAGTTTCGGAAAAAAATGAAATATAGCGTGGTATAAGTCAGGTAACTTAAGTTTTTATTCAAAAACATGGATTTATAAGCACGCAATGTAATCAATTAGAATTTTTTATCGAAATTTCTATTTAGGATTTGATATTTAAGATACAAAATATAACTAAGTTAATTAATTTTTAATTAGGGTAACGGGTAACTAAAGTTTACGAAAAATGCTTCGTAGCTTCTATCTATGTACGCTACAGTATTGTCCAAGCAAGTCAAACCTAAAATTATAACTTCTAGTAAGTTAACTTGTAATATGATAGTTTTCGCTTCTTATATGATGATAACTATCCTTCAAGATTTGACCTGAATAAAACAAGGAATCTTTTATATAATTCAAAATCTCAATATGAAACTTACTTATTCTTACCATCCATTTTAGCAATTTGCTTGACAAATAGTACATAACAGCGTGCAGGATACTCCAGAGCTTTTACAGGAACAACTGGTCGTTTTGCAATGTTTCTTATAAGAGTACTTAACCAGGTCCCGGCATGATTCCCATATTTCCGGTATAGATACCCATTTCGGAACAAAAGTATTACTGGAAAGCACCCAACCCCAATCTTCAGGTGAAGCAACTTTTGGAACAAGTTTGTCTGACCCCAGATATGACTGCTTTGATAAGTTGCTCTACGAATATGTTCTTCTAAGACAGATGCTGTTGGTGGAATATTTTCTACAGCCCTTCATTTTTGTAAACAAATATTTTCTTGCTTCGTTCACCGTGGTGTAAACACACTCGAATCATACAAGATGACAACAAACAGTTCTAAAATTTTAAGTGACTTTTTGGTGGTGGTTTCCGTTGGATGAGATATTTCCAGAAACGCTGCTGTGACATCATTGAAAGTTTTCCAAATACGCCAAGCAGATTTCTTCCCTTTCTTAGAAAATGAAGATACATCCAGTAAATGCATGAAATCCGCGCAGAGATGTGGATTTATCGGTTCCAAGAACCGGTTCCAAAGATAACTATAGTTTCTTTAATCCCAAAGTTTCTAACTAAAAAAGAACGAAATGGCAAGAACTAATACATCGGTATCCACAGTTCGAATTACAACAGACAAACATCCGTGTTGTTCAGCATCCTTTACGTGCAGAATAATACGACAGTCGGCCTCCTCTAAATATTCCGGTACAATTTCTCCAACAATTGCAAAGGATTCAGCAACAGATGCTATAAATAGTTGTCTACATTTGTAACTATTTGCCTAGTTAAGTCCCTTGTTACGTGATTTCTTAACAATTTGAAGATATCTTGCTTATTACTCTCGTTTCTCAAAAACTCGCTCCATTTTTTGGATAAAGGAGCTTGTAAAAAAAACTTGTAGGCGAATTCCAGACCCTCTGTTATCTCTGGTGGCTTGCTTTATACTTTGAGATGTATAAATAACCCACACGATATCTACTATTCTAACAGCCAAACTGCACGTGTTTCTCAAACTCGGAACAATATTCTGCAAAGTTCTTTGATGTTCTTGGAGGCCAAAACTGAACCACAGCTGCACCGTCCTATATAATAGCATCGCACTTTCCTACATACGTATATATTTTTAATAAATACTTTTAATTCCTTTAATTTTAGTCGAGGCATGCTTCTTTTGAACCGTATGAGTATACCGTACTTTATAAAAATGCGTGCTAGTTATGTGTCTAAAGTAAATAACAAAGTTAAGGTCGTACAAAATATAACGCTAATCAAAAATTCCTTAAAAATAGACAAACCAAAGGAAGTCGCTCCAGAATTCAACGACTTTTTAAAAATGCGTCAAAAAATATTATAAACGGTTATACCCCTTCAACAGTAAACCAAGTATGCACTACTAATAATAGACAAGAATCTAAGAGTTTCTTCCTTTGCTCATACACAGAGATAGAATTGCAATTACTTCTTCAACAAAAACTAAAAAATAAACCATCTTCGGGACACGATGACGTACCCATCTATCTTTTAAAAAAAGTGTACCTTATATTATCAAACAACTTACATTTTTAGTAAATCTATCATTTAACACAGGCAAGTTTCCATCATTACTGAAGAATGGTAAAATAACACCAATATTTAAAAAGGTGATAATAAAGTCAGTGAAAACTACCGGCCTATAACAATTACATCTTCGTTTTCAAAAATCTTTGAATATGGTTTTGTTAAAGACTATCAAACTTTAGGAAAATATAAAATTATTACAGAAAGTCAACATGGTTTTAGAGAAAATAGATCTACAACTACCGCGATGCACGAACTTTATGAAACAATAGTAAGTTACATTGAAAACGGTGAATGTCCCTTAGGAATTTTCTGTGATTTAAGCAGATCATTTGAATGTGTCAATCAAAATACTGTTACAAAAAATTGAAACTTATGGTATTAGAGGACTTCCACACGCATGGATTCGATCATTTGTAACAAATCGATATCAGTATGTTAGTCTGCCATACATAGAAAATGACAATATTCAATATGTGAGCTCTGTAGAATTGGGTGTTCCGCAAGGAACTGTGCTAGGACCGGTACTATTAATTTTATATATTAACGACATCTAGACAATAGAGACACATTAACAAAGTTTGTTTTGTATGCAGATGATACGACATTGATTTTATCCAATACCGACCAAAAATTATTAAAAAATAAAGCAAATTTAATAGTGGAAAAAATGATGGGATGGTTTCGAGATAACTATTTATACCTAAATTTAAAAAAACAGTAAATGTAAGATTTCATAACCGCCAGAAGAACTGCAATCCCATTGATCTAGCTATTGAAAATACAACTATACCTCCTGAACGAGTTATAAATTTCCTTGGGGTTTACATAGATGAATGCTTAACATTTAAAGATAATTGTAACAAACTATCACAGAAACTAAACACAATTTGCTATTTATTCCAAAACCTTAAAAAGAATATTAAATCGTCAACAGCTACTTATGATATACCACTCAGAAATTGCTAGCAGATTACGTTATGGAATAACATTATGGGGAACATCTACTAACTGGAAATGTGTTTTTACTAGTCAAAAAACGAATTATTCGAACAATTGCTGGTGTCGCGCGTGATCGTTCGTGCAAAGAATTATTTAAGGAGTACAACATTTTAACGCTCCCGTGTGTATTAATTTATGAATTGAGTGTGTTTGTCTTTAAAAATAAAAATGTTTTTTTAAAAACAGTGATATACATAAAAAAGAGACTCGCGCCAGAAACAACATACGAGTGCCATATAAAAAAAGTAAACTTGGTACTTCAACTCCCACCTGTTTAGGAATAAAAATATTTAATCACTTACCAGAGACAATCTTGTCAACCAACAACTTAAATTTTTTCAAAAACAAATTACGATTGTTTTTAACACAAAACAGTTTTTATTGTATAAAAGAGTATTTACAATGTAAATGTTAAATCACATCGTAATAGTGTATGATGTGTGTATATATGTTTTTCTTTTGTGACGAATCTGATATAGAGTGACATCTATCGGAAAGATAATAAAGGTTTTATTATTATTATTATTATGCTACTCTTATATTTGTTTTTTCCGTAACTAATCAAGATATCTTAATGTTTTTGAGAAAAAATAATTTTCTAGAAATCATCTTAATGAAGTTTTGAGATTTTCCTTTTACTTATAGTCAAAAAACTGAAAAATCCCTTTAAAAATAGTCAAATTTTGGCTGTTTATTTGATTTACCGACAGTTAGGATTTATGATACCTACCTATTGTTTGTAAACCCGGCCCGTACCATATGGTCTATAGACAGCGTTATTGTTTGTTGACTCTTTTACTAAGAACATTATGATTTATTGTAAAGTTTTAAATATCTAAGAAATTTTGTACTATTTAAAGTGGATACCTGTTTTTGTACAAGAACATGTTTGCGCCCCTTCGGAGTTAGCGCCCTGGAGCGGCAGCTCAATTGCTCCACCATAGTTCTCTCTCTCAATTCCTTTTATTTATTCTTTGTAATAAAATACATAAACAAAAGATTCGATTTCTTACAAATTAAAACCAAATTCCATATATATAATTCTCTTTCCCTTCTCTTAATTCCAAAAACTAAACAATACAAAAAATTTATCCCCATATTAATACCAAAAATTTTCTAAAATTACACTTTACATATATTTTTCTTTTTCCTCTCTTCTCTATTCTTTATCACTTCTTTCATCCATTCTATTCCCTGTCCATTCTCTCCTAATAGTATCCTTCCCTCTCTCTTCGCAGGCCACCACAATTTTCTTTTAAATGTTCGATATTCTCCCACCCTTCGCCACACATCGTACATATTTCTCTCCTCATCATTCCTCCAGTACATATTCTCTCTTTCCTCATTCCCGCATCTAAACCTCGCTATGATTCTTTTTTTCTTCTATATTCTTTTCCCCCTCAGATATCTGGTATTCCTTCCGTACTTAACTCCCTGTACTTTACATTGTATCTTCCCCCTTCTATCTTCGCAATTGTTCTTTGTATCTGTATATCTTTATCTATACTTATCACTTCTATTTCCATTCTTATGCATCCCTTCTTTTTCTGTTTATCTCATCTCTCGAGTACCCTACATTTTCATAATAATCAAAGGAAACCACCAAAATTTAAATTTAACGCGAGAGAAATAAACATTGTTAAAAATCTTAAAGAGAAAAGTTGTTGTTATCTCAAAGCAGATAAAGGCAATAAAGTAGTTATTTTGGACAAAGAGCATTATTTTGAGTCAGTTCAGGTGATGCTTAATGAAGGCCCCTATTCATTAATATCTAAAAATCCTCTTACCAAAATGATTGCTGATACCAGTAGAGTCTTATTAGAATGTGGAAATATTATACCAAAACAACTTAGGTTTAGACTAACGGTACCTAAGATACATAAACCCGGAAAAGCAATGCGTTCCATTGTTTCAGGTATTAATGCTCCTACTTATCTGATATCTAAATGGTTGTCAAATAAATTCAACAGTTTTGAATATCAACAATCAAATTTCAGTGTTCAAAATTCATACGATTTTATTGAAAAAATTAAAAACATTGAGCTGACTGAGAACGAAGTTTTAGTTTCATTCGATGTCTGTTCATTGTTTCCAAGCGTTCCGATAGATATCACTTTAGATTATTTGAAAGATATGTTACACCAAAACCATTTAGACAATTCAGAAGTAGATAATTTTATTAAATTAGCAAGATTATGTATGAGTCAAACCTACTTTCAAATTAACAATAATATTTATCAACAAAATTATGGTACAACAATGGGTAACAGCTTATCTCCGTTTATGGCTAACCTGTTCATGGGTAAATTTGAAACTGATTTAAAAATAATTTAGAATATTTTCCTAGAATTTGGTGTAGATATGTAGATGACGTTTTTGCAGTCATCGACACTAAAGTTTACAGCCCTCAGCAATTTGTAGAAATTTTAAATTCAAAATTTGAGACGATCAAGTTTACCTATGAAACAGAAACAAACCTTAAGTTACCTTTCTTAGACACTTTAGTGACAAGAAATGGCAACAAACTAGATATAGATATTTATCGTAAAGACACTAACACTATGAGGTTTATAACAAATGATTCCAACCATAGTATGCAACATAAACTTGCATCTTTCAACTTTTTGATTCACCGATTATTACATTTCCCATTGTCAAAACAAAACTTTGATAAAGAACTGCGAAATATTAAGCAGATTGCATCATACAATGGTTTTCAAGAATCAATTGTCACAAACATAATTAGAAAACATAAACATAAGTTAAACATTAGAAACATTACAACGTTAGGAACTAGTAATAGCAAAATAGATAAGAAATATGTCAAATTACCAAATTATACCACATACACAAAAGGTCTTCAAAAATATTTTCAAAATTTGATTATAAAACAGTAACCTCTAGTAGTAACAACTTGCAAAATCTTTTAGGCAATCCGAAAGACCCAATAGAAATGTGTGATAAATCGGGAATATATAAAATTAATTGTAAAGACTGTAACCAAGTATATATAGGGCAAACCAAGAGACCTATTAAAACTCGTTTTAAAGAGCACGTAGCTCATGTCAAATATCATCGCACAGATAGGTCCAGTGTTGCCATGCATATGCTTGAAAATGGCCATAGAGTAGGCGACATTGAATTAATTAAGAGGGTAGATAATAAAAACGAACTTGATTCTTATGAAAGTTTAGAAATTTTTAAAACAGAAATTTGCTTATGAATTATGATGATAACGGTCCATTAGGATTTTCGGAATTATTTAAGCTTATCTAAGAATCAATTAAGTTTAACGATGCGTGATAAGCAGATAGTATATATAAGCTTCCCGTTGTTTTTAATTTTAGTATCGGTATCGCTGATGATGACAGCTTAGCTGTTGAAACACGTGTCCGAGTAAAGTTTTTGGTGCAGTTTTTGGTGTTTTTCTGTTGGTTTTCATAATAATATTTCCTGTCCTCTTCACCGTATTTGTTTAAATATTTCTCCACTTCTTTCCATCATTCCTTTAATATCTCATTTTCCTCCCTGTCTCTTATCCTTTCTTCAAATCCATTTCCAGTATTTTAATTGTATCTTCCCAGCTTTTTCCATTCTTTCCATCCCCATATTTGCCCCATACAATAATACACTCCTTACCAACTTCTCAAACAACCATCTTCTTTTTTCAACATCTTTTCTACAAACCCTTTCCCCTATCCTCCTTACCTGACTCATGCAACATTACCTCTGTTCTAATTACCTTTGCCCTCATCCTTATTATTAAAACTAAAATTTACCCAAAGTATTTCTTCTTGCATAACCATCCACTTTTATTACTTTTTTTTCTTTTTAAACACCATTATTTAGATTTTTCCACATTTGCTTCAAGCTTTTTCTTTACTAAATATTTTCTCACTACCTCTATCATGCCTCTCATTCCGATCTGATTTTTGCAATTATAACCACTAGTTCAGCTTTTTTAGGTATGCCAAAGTAGATTGTGACAAATGAGATTGTGCTACAGCGCACAGAATAAAACAAAAATCCCGGAAAATGTGCGATTGAACCTCTGTCTGAGCTCCTAAAAGGTCGAGAACAGCTGTCAGAGTGATTCTCGTTGTTTGTTTTGCAATTGTACAATTCGGTGTTATTTTTAAAATGCTATAATAGAAAAATGGATTTCCTTATAAGCCCAAATTTCGACTCCTGTGCGACATAGATAATTTTGTGACAACCCTACTTTTTAATTATTACTTAAAATCACATGAAAAAATTAACATTAAGTAAACGATAAATACTGAAAACTCTCTGGAGAATTGTGAAGTGAATGTACTCGCGAGCGAATTTTCTGACTTAACAGGCCAGACTTGGAAGCCGATTAATATTAATAGATAAATAATATATATTGTTGAATTGTGGATGTCAATTTTTTTTGTACATGACGTGCATTTTAAACAGTTTTAAAACAGAAAAAACAACAAATAGCTATTTATGTAACAAGAAATAAAAATATGAACCGCGTACTAGAAATCTGAAATTGTCGAGTGATAAAACAGCCTTAATTTTAACTACTAAAATACAATTAGGTATATTAAAATAAATGATGTACGATATCCATTTAACACATTTAAAGCGTAACAAAAAAGTTGGTGGTATACAAACTCAATACGTCTAATGGTTTCACATTTAAGTAGTTCTCTAGGATTTAAAACACGTTTGACAAATATTCCTTTAGTACATGCTAACTTTCAAAAATTACTTATTAGCTAATATTTTTATTATGTAATTATGCGTTTGATTTTATTATTTAATTCAGTAAGTGTAATTAATTGCGTTGTTCTGCTTCTTAAATTTTAACACGTTTATACTTAATGAAACTCAATAAAGTATAGAGTTTTAAATTTCAGTACAAGTTTATAACTGGTAAAAATGTGTCATTACACTAACATAAAATTTTGTCATGAATAAGTTACAAATTCGGATCTAACAGAAACTCATCATTGTTACTTCATCTTATAACCGACAATTTTACAAATTACGGTTTTTCTATATATACTTTATATTTATTTTTACTTAACTCGGCAAAATTTGTTGTGGCTATAGTACGCTCTTAAACGTTTATTTGTATCAAAGGACGATTGTTAGTGGTCATGTTATTCAAGATTGTATCTAGTACCGAAATGGCATAGAAAATTAATTATTTATTTTGGTGTGGTTGTATGTGTCTACATTAATTGGAATGCACAGGGCGAGAAAGTGTGCGGCTACGACACATCAAAAGTTATGTGTTATTAATGGAGCCTCCTCTGTGTTTTACTGCTTTATTGTGATTTATATACAAAAATAGTATATTATGCAACGAACATGAAATTGCATACAGGGGTTATTCCAGTATGTGACTGACTCTACATTTGTTTTGTCTTATATTACGATTAGTACTGTTATGTTTGTCCTGCAAAAAACAAAACACCTTTGAAAGAAAACTTTCCGCGATCTTTCCTCTTTCAATATAAGGAAGTCGTTCCCGTAGAGTGGTCAGTAATGTCGAATAATCTCCAGTCATTGTTCTACCCTTATCCAAAAATTCAATCATGATTACTCCATGGCAATCCCAAAAACTGAAGCAAAACTTTTCCAGCTGATTTTTGGACACGAAACTTCTTAGGTCTTGGAGAACAGAGTGTCGCCATTCCGTCGATTGTTGCTTTGTTTCTGAATCGTAGAAATGTACCCAAGTCTCATCCATAGTAACAATTCGGTTCAAAAAGTCTACATCGTTTTCAAATCGAGCACAGATCGAACGCGATGCTTCTACCCTTGCACGCTTTTGGTCAACATTCAAACATTTGGGGATCCATTTGCAGCAATTTTCTCATGTCCAAATTGACGTGAACCATATGATGCACGCGTTCGTATGAAATATTCAGTGCTTCAGATATCCGTTTTAGCCCAATTTGACGTTCTGATAAAATCATGTCATGAACTGCATCGATATTTTCGGGGACTGTCACAGAAACTGGCCTTCCCGATCGGTCATCATCTTCAATGGAAAATTTACCTCTTTTGGAAGCTTGCATTCCAATTTTTGATGGTCGCATACGAAGGACATTGATCACCAAGGGTATTAAGCATATCTTCGTAAATCTGCTTACCTCTTAACCCTTTAAATACAGGTACTCCCTATTTTCGATTTTCACAATTTCGGTGGACATCTTTTTCATTTAATTTATTGCGTGACTCTGGTGTACTTTTTGACGTCAAACTTTACACTGACACTTCTAATAAGTTATTGTTCGTTGCTATGGTAACGCAATATTTTGTTTATGCAAGGAACTGGTCTAGGCTAACTAGATATCAATACATCCTCGTATATGTAACTGTGTTCCTTAAACTGTGGAGTCATTTTCAAAATATGTTCACAAAGCATCGACACTGTACCTTTTAGTAAAACCTTTCTAAGCCGCCCATTTTCCTCTTTCATTTCATACCAGCTAACTTTCCTGTGTTTAATGGAACAAGTCTTAGCTTTTTCTAATTCAAATTGCATCATAGTTTTACATTTTGTACATTCATCATACAAACAGGATGTTGTTGGTGCTTCACCAAGAGCAGTTTGGTCAAAAGGTTTTTGTCGTAACCAGGGATGTCATTGCAATTTTTGGACAGCACTTTTATAGTTAATATGTAATTTTCATGATACTTGCAAAGGCAAACATTTTCAGGTGTTTGGCAGCTCAGGAGAACATGTTTTGGTCGTAGTTCAGCAAATTTACTTTTGCCTGTAATCGTTCGAATTCATTACAAAACAGAGCATGTTTCAGTACATTTGCATTTTAACTTTTTCCGTCTTCGAGAGGGACTATTGTTGTGTCTTTAACGTCAGGATATTGGCGACTAATATCATCACGGACATAAAATTTTTTTACTTTTTCAACTGTGTCAGTAGAGATCGTTTTCTTCCGTTTTTTGTGTTTAGGCGTTATTATTTCAGGAATTATTTGTCTTGCTAATGTATGCACAACTGCTCTACACTTCGAAGGACTGAATGGAAGATTCCTTTAATAGGCTGAGTCTTAATGCTAATTGAAGTATCTCTATGAAGAAGCCCTAATTTATTAACGCAGGACTCCAGAATCAAAAAGAACACGAAATCGTTGATAATTACCTCGACTATCCAAAATTTGTATTGTAGCGGTAGATAATAAAACAGATGAGGTATAAGTTGAAGAAGCATTCGTTAAAACGTTAATAGATTCCGAGTTTATATTCTTTAGAGGATAAAACACAAACTGATTTACCAGTACTTGACTGATCAAAATGTAACATTGTGTGGTGATAAGCATGACACAAGCTACAAGTTGTTTTTGAAGGACAAGATGTCGTATTATGTTCACTACTTAAGCAATTTATGCATAAGTAATGTTGCTTTGCGAAGTTAAGACGCTCAGGTGTTATATTAGAAAACACTGGACATTTATACAAAAAATTATAAAATTATACAAGCACAACAACGATTACTAAAACGAAAGTTGAAGATGCGTTCTTAATGTAAGAATGAAAAGAATTTTTGAAATGGGCAAAGTCGGTTTAATTTTAATTTCACCGCTTCCAATGCTCGACAATTTTGATTCAAAATATTATTTAAGTTTTCGTACGAGGGAATTTCTACGTCAATGTATTTAAATTCAAAATCTGTACGAGTTTTGACATCTAATTTATTCAGCGGCAGGTTAAATTAAAGGAAGTCCCATTAATCAACTGGAAATCCCAAATTTTAAGAGCTGAAAGATTTTCATTAAATGTATCAAGCAATTGGCATAATTCTTTTGACGTTGCTTTAGAAACAGAAGGAGGATTGTAAACCTCTTGGTAATAAGAAGTTGCAAGAAGACACTTGTTTTGATAACGTTTAAACAACGTGTCCATATGCAATGAGATAATTATCATCGGTTATAGGAATACCCTTAATTACATTAAGAGCTTCTCCAGATAAGCTGGTAGAAAGATAATGAAACTTCTCAATTTTACTTAAATTAAATAATGGGCTAATGAATGATATAAATCTATAAATGTGGGCCATTGTTTTATGTCACCATTAAAAAGTGGTAAAGTAATTTTTACTAGAATTTGGGGGGATAGAAGTGCGTTCTTCGTTGTTTTTTAACATTTGTAAAAAGGCGGCTTTAATGGTATAAAATGCAGTAAGTATCTGCTTGTAAACGAATTTTATCTTCGGTTTCAAACTGTTCATCATCAGTTATCAAACCTATAACATCATTGTGAGCTGATTTAAAGTTCCGATAACTATCATTTAGTTCATCTAATTGCGCTCGGAAAAATGTTTCTAAAGATGGATCTAAACTGACTAGTTATTTTTTTAATCTCAGGGTAAACGATTAAATGCAATAGTTCTCTGGAATGTTTTCATGTAGTAGTAGATTTTTAATTAGTAGTTTTATATGAACGTATTTTGATGCCTAAAATCAACTCATGGTATGACCGTTTGCCGCATAACAAAATCATTTAAGTCGGTTTCATGTAGTATGCATTTTTAATTACGTAAATAATTGCCAACAAATCTGACAAACAGTTTATTTAGTAAAGAAAACATAATAACATTATTCAATACAACAAAAAGTTACAATAAATGCTGCATATGCCTACCCTCTTCGTTTACGCATAACTGTAAGCGAAATTTTAATTTTCAAATGAATTTTCTAACATTTCTTGCGGAATGTTTTCAATAATGTTCATGATATTATTTTTAGTTCTGCTAAATTGTTAGGCTTAGGATTGTAGCACCTATCCTTCACATCCCCAGAGAAAAAATCTGGGACAGTTAATTCAGTAGACCGCGGCGCCCATGAAACCTCGAATATCTTTGTTGTTAATGAAACAAAAGATAAAAAAACTATACATTTTTGGAAAGGAGAATGATTGCTCTTTCGAATGAGATCAAAAATTATATGGTGTTCCATTTAAAATAAAACATATTTTCCCCTTTGAATTTGACCAACATTAGTAAAATGTTGATGAGATGAAAATGCCAGCCAAGCCTAAAAAAATCTTTTTGATAAACTAGTGAAAATCGCATCTCTTTGGAGCAATTAATAAGCTGGGAATTTATGTTTAAAATCAATCACTCTTATTTGGGACACCCTGTATTGCCCACAGGGATAGCCCTGCCTTTTGTTATATGTTTTTTAACTACCCCCTCCATAACCTTTTGCAGTAAGTGGCAACTTTTATATGTTATGGACAAACAAGGTAATTTATGTTATCTTCTAGAAAAATTCATCTTCATTTTGAGGACCAGGACGAAAGTAGACCATGATAATAACTGTGTCTTTTTCTTTCGTGAAAGGTTACACTGTAAATAATTTTTTTTATATTTACTCCCACATTTACTGCATACAAGAAACTGAGTAGATACTTAACAAATAAATAATCTTAGCAACACAAATTACTACATCGACTGTATTCACATAATCATTAAGGTATAGGTGCACTATAGTGTATGATGGGTCTTGAATATCGTCTTGTGATGAAAAACCAACCATTCAAATAGTAAAACTGAACACTATGGAACTATTAGTGCAGTTTACATGTTGGTACATCTGCTTACATCGAGTAGGATCAATTCATTACAGAAACATCATTAATTTTTCAACATTTTTTGCAAAATTTGTATTGAAATATCAAGACGCAATTGAAAAGTCACGTTATACCAACATCTGAAAAAATATTGTTACAATTTAAATATAGGACATAGTATTTTACTTACGTTATTTCTCAGTTCTTACACTACTGCTTGTGAGGCGGTTGTAAGTACACCTCGATGGCTACAACAAATAGTAAGAGCTTCAATTTTCAGCTTATTTTCAATTTTTACGTGGCAAAATGGAGACTGAGTGTGTTGGTTAAATTCTCTTACTATTTGTAACCACCAACTTGTTTATATGAGCTTAATGAATGATACTCATGGTTAGCTTATCAATCCAAACTTTTACGTTATCATTGTCTTCTGCTTCATGCTTTCTTCATCCTATTATAAGGAATATCGGCAACAACTTCTTCATCTATATTTTCTATAACATGCAATTTAATGTCAACTTAATCGCATCTTTTACTTAATTCTTACCAGTGTTATTCTTGCTAAAATATACATGTAACTTATCGTAATGTGTAGCTGCAGTAATTTTAGTGCATAACATTCAGTAAATTGAAAATTTGATTGGAACAACTCAAATTGCGTCCGTAAAGTACGACTTTTATTGCATTCACCTGTCGAAAATAAGTAGACGGCATTATAGGATTGTAAACAGCCAGACCCTGACGAAAAGCCTTTAGAACCAAAATTGCCCAAAGGCAGTAACTTTGAAACTAAATTAGTTCGAAACCCCCCCACCAAATTCCGTTTAAATGTTCGAAATTAGAACCTTAAATTTGAGTAAACTCGGTAACCTACCAATTAAGGGTTTTACCCCACCACCCACACCTCACAAATTCACAAAAAATTAAAACAAATTTATTTTTTTAAAAAAATTTCTCTGACATTTAGGTAATTTTTTTTTAAATTTTGTGTAAACGGAGCATTAGAACGTCAAAGTAAACGTCAAATTTATATTTTTTGGTTAATTTAATTTTGGTGACGGCCCCTTGCACAGCCTAAAATTTTCGATTGAAATCGACATTCTTAGTAATAAAGGGTTACCAACATACGATAATTAATAATATTGAGTGTAGATAGAAAAGTTAATGTACAGGGTGTGCCAAAAAGAATGGATACCGGCCATATCTCGGAAACGGTTTATTTACACAATTGGAAACAAAATTATTATTAGAAAACGAAAGGTGACCATAAAACACTCTGAAAAATATTTTTAATTTTCTAAACGGCTGCTGGGGAGTGTAACAGTCATGGTTTAATAGAAACCTAGAGTTATCACCGTTTTTTGCTTTTTTAGAGGGTATTCAAAATAGTTGTAGTAGAATTTCCATAACAACCGGGGGGTAATTAGAGTGCGTAATAAGTTCATTACGCCCTCAAACAATTGTTTGATCTTAAATGATGATTTATTAAATAATCAATTTTATTTTATAAAATACAATTTGTAATACATACAAAGAATTAAGTATTCTTTTTCATATTTTGCTTTCGATTTAACGGGTAGCAAAGTTTCCGTCGCTTTTGAGCATTTTTTATACACATTCTGGTAGGACATTCATAATTGCAATTCGATGCCAAATTTGACAATTAATAAACAATTTGTTTTTGTTGCATAGCTACCAGATATTATAGGTATTTGCGTAGGTAAGCGATGCGCCCAAAGATGCCAATTCTATTTGTTTTAAGAATACAAAGTGAAAAATAAAATCTTGTATGCACCACGGCGTTACTGAATGATTACGCCCTTCCTCCCACGATATAATAAAGTCTTAGAAGAACCGAAACTCGTTCAGTTTGCGCATGACGTCAGCAACAGAGTGATTTTTCAATACGCTCAGTTGATTCATACAGCGCGCCAAGTAAAAACATCAGAAAACCGGTTTTACACAAATACCTGCATTTTTTTTGTAATTCATGTTTAATTAATGATATAACGTTCCGACAACTATACCACAATCGTAAAAAAATGTATGTGCTAATTTTCTTAATTACTTATAAATTTTCAAATTCTTTCGAAAATAAATTGAAAACACGCTCAGCATACCCAGCTCTTATAAACAAAGTAGATTCTATTAATTACTTTATTTTAACACACAAAATTAAACTTTCTATGTAATGTTACTGCAGATGATTCAAATTGTTTTTAGTGCGTACATAATAACTAACGATAGTTTGCTCACATAGGTACATTTTATCGAGGTATTTAAAAGGATGACAATAAAATATAAGTTTTATTTTTGCTAGTGGATCGTTTTTACATCTACTTTGATTATGAAAAATGTTGTTTTACATGGCAAAATTAAAAAAAATAGCTATTTATGTAACCAGTGAAGAAATGCATGAAGTAACTCTGTTGATGACGTATTGCGTGCCAAAGCTGGCTCCGCCTTTCATGCGCAATATCATATCTTTAAAAATTTATTATATCGTGCCTTCCTCCGAGTTTTGTATATAACACTACGATATCCAGATGTCGCTCTTAATGATATTTGATTGTACAGGGTGACCCAATAAGAATGGACGACGGTCATATCTCGAAAACCGTTTATTGTACATAATAAGAAAGAAAATTATTATTAGAAAAGTGACCTTAAAAAAGCTCTGGAAAATATTTTGAATTTTCTAAAACGGTTGCTGGGAGCGTAACATTCATGGCTAACTGTCCGCTTTTTGCCTATTTAGAGGGTATTCAAAATAATTTTAGTACAATTCTGAAACATTTTTGATATTTTATGTTTTTATATTTTTAAAAATGCAGTGGTGGTGAGAGCACAAAGTTTTTTTAATTTAAAAGCCGATTACTCTGAATTGCTACAGCGGAATTTCATTAAACTTGAATGCGTTCGAAAGAGTTTCGAATGTGTTTCATGCATTAATACATGGCGACTTAGGTCGGTGTTCTTCATCCAATCATCTTGTACAGAAGTATGGTTGAAAAGATGGTTCTTCAACTTCTAGTACATTTTCGTTAGACCGTAAAATATTTTTGGCCTCGCCTACTACAAATGCAGTATTACCCGTCAGTCAGGCCTATTCTCTAAACGCATTCTTACTTTTAACCCATGCTTAAAATTAAAGTGTCTGTTAAAAATTTTAGCCAGAAATGTTTAACCACTTTACCTATTCCGTAACACACCTATCCGTTAAGATTTTAACCGATTTGCTTAAATTTAACGGAAACCGTTAAAAATTAAGAAGACCTATTTATGTGCCTCTAAAAATTAACAGTTAAAAAATGGCGCTACAACTTCATGGTATGATCATGATTCAAAATTTAGAAGCATTGTAAGTATAATATGATATTAACACAATCGTGCTACTTTGTCAACACTGATCATATTGTGTATTCCAGTGAACGGGCGAGAATTGCGCAAAGAATATTGCGTGATAATAGCAATCCTTTTGAATTACCGGATTGTACATTTAAAAATTGTTTAGGGTCGGTAAACCGTGTGCTCAATACATAATTGAAACTTTAACACCATATCTTCAAGATCAACAACGTAATACATTTATTGCAAATGAATTAAAGTAGGTATTTCACTGATATGAATTAAACAGAAGGCAATTACTTATTGTTTTGGTTGTAATTGACTATTTAATTTTCTAAACTATAAACTAATGTTTCTATAATTTAAACCTTACCATTAGGCTAATATTTTTAATTATAAATTAGTGTGGTATATATATTTAGTTATAATTTAGATGATGTGAGAATTAATTTAAATAGCACTCCAATTTATAATTAAAATTCTGGTTTAAATTTTAACGAAACAAAAGTAGCTATTTTGGAAAATTAAAGTGAAACACAAGATTTATGATACTTTTAAAGTAAAATTATATTAGGTATTGGTGGCTCTAAGTTTTTTGGGAAAGGCTCATACCAGCTTGATGTTGGACAAAATCATTTATTTGGGTTAAGCCAACCTTCTATGAGCCGGTGTTTAAATATTGTTACATCAGCTATTAATGATCATTTAATTAATCGGTGGATTACATTTCCAACAACCCACGAACGAGAACAGATTGTAAAGGAAGGGTATGAAACCAATAATGCCGTACAATTAGCAACATATTTTCATTTTAGATTTTATGAAAAATACCAATTTAGAAATGTGATTGGGGCAATTGATTGTAGTCATGTTGCCATTGTTGCCCCAAAAGCAAATGATCCAATTATGCCTGGTCGTTTATATTTCAATCGAAAAGGATACACAAGCATTAATGTACAGATAGTAAATGTTTTATTTGTTTTAATTATATCTAAATTAATGACAATTTGGTTTAAGATTTGTGATTCAAATTTACGCATTTTATCTATAAATGCTAGATTTCCAGGATCCACACATGACTCCGCTATTTGGGCAACTTCAGCAATAAAAGCTCATTTACAGAACACATACGACCCTAATAATGAAAACAGGTTTCTTCTTGGTATAAATTTTAGTAATTTCATAACTGAATAACACACATATGGTTATCATAGGAGACTCCGGATACCCTCTAGAACCTTGGCTTCTTACACCTGTCGATAGAGCTTTACCAGGAACTCCCGGCACAATTTAACACACGGCATATTTTAGCCAGAAATTGTATAGAGAGAGTAAATGGGGTATTGAAGGCACGTTTCCGCTGTTTATTGCGACATCGAACTCTACATTATGCTCCAATTAAAAGTGCACACATTATTTATGCATGTGCGGTGCTCCATAACATCGCCATAAACTTTAATGATGCCCATCTAGAACAAGAAGAAGAGGAGCAACATGGCAATGAACCTCCAATTGTGCCAGTTCGTAATCTTCCAAATAATTGGTTACAAGAAGGGAGAAGAGTGAGGCAACAAGTTATTGAAAATATGTAACTTTTATTATAAGCATTACATTAAACATTTTTTTCTAAAGCTTTAGCAATGCTTGTTAATGCAACCGCAACATTGTTAAGAGCATCCGCTATTTGTTTGTTGGATTCAATTAATAAATCTGTACAATTCGTTAATGCGGTTTGTTTGTAATTCGTCCTCCGTTTGGGTGGTGGTAACTCTAAAATCACCTGTAAATTGTATGTTAATTTAAAACATAAACATTTATAAAATATTACTTCAGATTCTTCTTGAATTTCTTGAGGCACATTTTCAATAAGTATACTTTCAATCGGAATCGTTTCAATACTATTCAAGCCGACTTCAACAACCTCCTTTGCACCTTCCACCGAAACAGGTTTAATTAGTGTACTGTAAAAAGTTTCCTCAATTGGAGTCAAATCTTTAATATGGGGCGGTAAAATTCCACCACCTGTTGCATTTCTTGCCAGAAACAAATCTCTTGCTTTTTTTAATATTTGTCTTCAACTCAGATACAGCCTAAACATTGAAATTGTATGTGATTATTAACAATTATCTATTTATTTGTTATTTACCGCTTTCCACTGCATTTCATTTTTCACAGCGCCCGTTGCTTCAGAATTTAATATTTGAATTAATTGTTCCCATTTCAATTTATACTCTGGGTTATTATTGTACACCATAATTTTGGAATTATTACAAAAGAACTCCATAATAACCTGAATTTGTTTTTTAGTGGTCCTTGCACCTCTTTTCTTTTCGGAATTCATTCTTAAAATACGTTTGTCACAACAATTAGGTTATAATGGTTATGTGTTGTAAATAAGTTTACCGTTGTGTGCGTTTGTGCGGCTGCGCAAACAATATATCAACGCTAACTTCACTTCTGAATTTAGCGGGAACAGTTAAAAGTTATTTTTGTCAGATCTGTTAATAATACACTTATGGCCGTATTCACCGCATATAGATAAGCGAAGCTTAAGATTTAAGCGGGCTTAAATTACAATTTTCATATGCACTGAAATCAAACGCGTATTAAGCGCGCTTTAAGATAAGCCCTAAAGTTTGCTCGCTTAAGCTAAGCTTAGTACCTACTTCAATAAAGTATAGCTGGGGTTATTTGATTTTACGTTGTTGTTAGTTGTATTTAAGAAATGGAATTAGAAGATGAAATTTTCGAAGATGATCTAGATATATTAGACATAATAGATTTTGGTTTTCCACGTAGGATTTTCATTAGGCCAAATTATATAGAAGATATGGATGATTTGGATTTTTTCAGAAGATTTAGATTAATGAAACCTACTGTAGTATGGCTTTTAGCATTAATAGAAGATCAATTGGAATTTGAGAATGATCTGTTAGTATTTGTGTATGGTCAAAAGGTTTTTATTTTGCTATTTTTTCTATTTTTAGAAACAATAATGTGTCTCCAATAAACCAATTATTAACAGCGTTGTTATTTTATGCAAGTAGTGCTCACCAAATTAATATTGGCGATGTTATGCACATGGATCAGAGCACGGTGTCACGAATTATAATAAAAGTGTCGGAAGCCATTGCCAATTTAAGGCAGCGATTTATCAAAATGCCAAGTAGTCAGGAAGAAATTTTAGCATGCCAGACAAAATTTTACCAAGTTGCAAGGTTTCCTAGAGTTATAGGTTGTATAGATGGAACGCATATAAAAATTCGGTCACCAGGTATTTGATTACAATTTAAGAGTAGGTATAACAGTATGAATTCCTTGTTATGTAGGTGGAGAAGATGGTGAAATATATAGAAATCGAAAATCTGTATTCTCAATTAACGTTCAATTAGTGTGCGACAGCGATTTAAAAATAATGAACATAGTTGCACGATGGCCAGGATCGGCTCATGATGCAACAATTTTAATCATAGTCGTTTGAGAACCAGATTTGAAGCTGGGGATTTCGGAAATGGTATTTTACTTGGTAAGTGGAAAACACTACAGTTGTTATACATTCAAGCAGTATTTTAAAATCCTTTAACTTTTAGGTGACAGTGGATATCCTCTTAAGTCTTATTTATTAACGCCTTTTGGAAATCCAACGACACATGCTGAAAACTTATATAACAGAGCACATATCCGAACCAGGAATTGCATAGAAAGGACCAATGGGGTGTATAAAAGAAGGTTTCCAGTTCTGTGTTATGGTTTTCGGTGTAATTTAAATACTGCGCTAACGGTAATCGTTGCCACAGCAGTATTGCACAATATAGCTGTAACAATGAATGACGACGTTCCACCACCTCCCGTAGGCATAAATGCACAAGAATTAAATTATTTAATAGAGCAAGGGCAAATTTCTGCAGTACATCCTCATCAAGATATTATGTTTGATGTGAGAAGGGACATTGTCAATTACCATTTTAGAAATATGTAAACCAGACATAGTAGTAATAGTTTTATTTGTTTATTGTATATTTTTTTCTTTAAATGTACTTCTAATTCTAATAATTCTATTTCTAAATTTCTTTTTTTATTAAAAGTTCATGCTCTTTTGCATATGCTTTAATTGCCCCTCAACCAACATTAATCTTTTGTCCATGAGCATGTCATATTTTTTGCGATGTCTGATGACGTAAGGGGTTTCACTGATGTTGTCGGTCTTCTGCGACTATTACTTTTAGGGGTCTTTGGAACCTAGAAAAATACAACATATATTTTTAGATTATCATTTTATTATATACCTCTTCATTTCTTGAAGTACTCGGTAAATTGCTGGCAAAGCTCAAATTGTTCAGTTCCTATTAAAAATTATTACCTAGTAAACTTTATTTGAAAGAAAAAATGTAACTTACTCCAAAAGTATCAATCGAGTTTGTATTGTGTGTGTGTGTGTGGGTGGTACATTTTCTATGTCGTCTAATAAATACATTTCGACATCATTTGATAAATTATCAGAAAACATAGTTGGGCTTTCCTCGGCATCATCATCAAAATTGTTTGATAAACCCACTAAAGTTTTTTTATTGATAATAGACAACAAAATATCATCTGTCTCGTCCTTCTTAATTTTTGAAGGTGGACCTCCACCAGTTAATGTTGTCTCCCTTTTTTCTTCGGCTAATGTTTTCTTAATTCTTTTTTCTATTTTCGTAACATTTTTTAAAGAGTTTACACTTCGAAATATCCCTACAGTTGAAGTGGCATTAAAATCTTTGCTGATATTTTCCCACGCTTTTGATTTTTCTCTAAAGAAGCTCTGTCGGTTTTTTTTATCTTCTAATGTCGCTGCATATTTATTAGCAACGATTCGTAATAAATGTAATTTTCAGAAATTGAAAATTTGGAACTCTTTTGTCTTTTCTTCCATAGTTTTTCTTTTAAACAAGCCAGTTATTCTGAGGTTATAACAACCACATAAAAACGTAATAAAAACTGAAAAAAGTTTTGTTTTAACTCGAATATTCTAAAAACCCTAAAAATATTCGACGTTGCCAAGTTTTTTTGTCGCTTATGTAAGCTTAGTTTATTTTTAGCGGTACATTTCATAGAAGTTTAAGCCACGCTTAAATTTTAAAGCGAGCTTACGTAAGTAGCTTTAGAATGAAATCGGTGAATATGGCCATTAGAGAATACCATTTTTAAGGGTTTTGGTTAAAACTCATTCGCTAGTTTATTTTTTAGCAATGGGTGGAGTTACGTTAAAATTTAACAGTACGCTTAGAGAATAGGCCTGAGTGTCAGTCAAAGCTGTGGTGCCAGACTTGGCGATTTATCGCAATTTTGGATATTGAAAAGTTGTTTTATGTCATTTTTTTAATTGGCTCTTGGCTCCAAGTTTGGCTCTTAAAAATTTCGAAACGATGGTTTTAGGCGATATTGTTTAGTAATGCTATAACTTAAGGAAATTGAAAGTTTGTCAACACCGTAATCGTAGTAAGTAATCGTGGGCGGGACACGTCGGCGCCGTCGGCGGTCGGCCAAAGCATTCTTAAAATAACCGTTACCGATCGCCGTTGTTTGTAAACCGGTATTTGAATTATATACGTGAATCTTCGTTTTGTATTGGTATGTTAAATCAAAGGTTAAATCGATAATTTTTATTAAATCAGTGTAGTTGTGCTAACAAACGTGCTAATGGGAAAAACTAAGACTTATGACCATGCGAAATATGGAAGAAAATATAAATCAGATTGGGAATCTGAGAATTGGGCTCGTGGTAAGTTGATTTAAGTTGACGTTGAATTATTGATTTTATCTGTATTTTATATTTCAAGGATGGTTAACTGCAGCAGAAAGTAGCAGTATTAATGAGGCTAGATGTAAGGTGTGCAAAACCACATTAAGGGCACACCCGTACTGATTTGAAACGGCATGCTCAAACGAAGATACATGTCGATAGTATGAAAAATTGCAACCTTACAAAATCGACAAACTTTATTATCAACTTGTGGAGAAGTCAATGTAAAATTTGAGGATAAAGAAAAAGATTTAAAATTGGCTGCTTATATTATATTATATATATTATAACAAAGATAATAAAATTACAGATCTTTTACTCCTTGCATTTTACCAATAATTTACTTCTAACAACTTTTTTCAATTTTGGCGCTTTAGGCGATAAATGGTACAATAGATGGCGCTTACCGTAATAGATTATCTGGCAACACAGTCAAAGTAGGTTCGATTTACTGAACCGATGCGGTAGCGTGCACCGTAAAATTTTACGTTTAGTTGTGGCTTAAAAATTAAAACATGTTACTCATTATGTAAATTGTTTATAAAAATCAAATTTACCGATATTTTTCATAGATATTGTTTGTGTACGTTTAAAAACACAAGTATTTAAAAATAATTTAAAACAACTGATTCATAATTCGGAGGTTGGCAGCTCTGCTTGCATCATCGACATAACCTAATATTATAATACCCGTAATAATGCAGTTGAACATAGTACTTAAACACAACAATTTATTTAATAGAAATTTGGGTTACAACGATTACTACGAACAAAGAAATTGTGGGTACCAGAAATTATTTATCAACATTGCAATTGTTGTAAATATTAACGGTAATGTTGCAGTTTTCTAGATTAGAGAATAGTCCTGGTATTAAATTATTTGATTGTAGAGTATTGTTTTGTAAATCTACATTAATCATACAGGAATCCTGTGCAGAAAATTCAGTGGTTTCTGAACACAATCTTTTTGACGTAGAAGGGCCTTCATCGCCGATAATTTTTGCAACTTCAACTGTTCTCTTTGTGGACTGTTTAATATAGCTTTCTGCCACCGCAGAAAATCTGCACCCACCATTTTTTTTGATATCAACAAGATTTCCACCTCGATTCGCTAACAACGTGGCTGAAGTTCTGCGAACTAGTGCCCTGTGTAATCTGCAGCACATTCAAGTTTTAGAAAAGCAGCAGTTTTGGAAGGAATTCCACCAATTGTGTTGAGACCTACTGGTGAATTAACACATCGACCCTTTTTGGTATTTCATAAAAAAGTTTTTCAGGTTTTCAGTTAAATTTAAACATATCTTAATATAATTCTTGACAATTTCTACCCAATCTGGTTTTGTAATTGCAAATGTTCTGTATATATTATTTTTAGTTTCAGGTAATTCAATAAATATGATATCATCTTTAATTTTAACATTTTTAGTTTTTAGAGTGTATAACTCATTCCTTCGGCAGGCACCACTAATACCTATTATCAAAGCTGTCTGTAATTAATGATAGTTGATTAACATATTTACCAATCATAATAGAAATATTTACTTACTTTCATAAGAAGAAAATCATCATCGCAGGCAGTGTTTAAAAAGTTGTTACTTTGTCATGCTTTAAAATTTTACTTTTTTCGGTTTGTGATTTTTAGTTTTTACTTTTAAATATGTTATCAAATTAGTGTAGTTAGAAATATCTAAATTTTCGTAAACTTTTAAGCAAGTTTTAATCATTGAGTATATTGCCCAAAGAGATTTTTTTTCTTTATCGACAAATTTTTTAAAATAGCACAGCAAAACACTCAGAATATGTTTTAATTGACTTTGTTTCACACCACCATTTAAAACTATTGAATTGATTTAAGTACCGTTCTTTGGATTTTTCAGGTAATAAATCTGAATTCAAATTAGCTGCTATTAATAGTATTTCCTCTGGAGTTACATTTAATTCACTCTCCAATTCTGAATTGGACATTTTATTCTTTAAGGGCCAAATCCACAGTCGTCACTCAATCTCAAATCTGACTACACTAAAATTTCCTACAATTGAGATTAAGAAAGTCTTTCACTCAAATTTCGTATCCACAAACATTTAAAATCGTGTACTTAAATTTTTACTAGGTGATAGTTTGGCAACGTTGTTATTTTTAAGGGAAGTTTATTTATAAAATTTAAAATGACAATTAATACGTTATCGTGTGTATTAACAATATGGACGGGGACAAAAGTATGGATAAACCAAAAAATATATGGGTATAGAGTGGAAAAAACTATTCTTTTGGAAATTATTAATAAGAAGGTACAGAGACCGCATTGAAAATAAAAAACTGATGCAGCGTCAAATTAAAAACGGACAATTAGTTGTTCGTTATTATATTTTTCTAGTGAATTTTCCACATATCTTATGTACTCCCTGTTATGTTAAAATAGTTATTTATGTCAAGGACAAAAAGTGCACTTTTATGTACGAGACTGAATTTGCTGGCCGAGGCGTTAGCCGAGGAAACAAGCTGAGCGTTATTAAAAGCACTTTTCCGAGGTACATATTAATTTTCCGTTGACCTTAAATTAATTAATTTTCTATTGATTACCGTTTACTGAAAACAAAATGTTTAGTAATTTTAAACAAAAATTTTACGTTTGTTCTGATTTTACTGTACCTAATATTCACTTCACCGTTCAGTATTGTAACATTTGTGTCAAAATTTATTAAAGGAAATAAAAGCTTTCCGCGTTCGAATATTGTACCGATAAAGCATTTGTTTACAACAATCACATAATTTTATAAGAGCACTTGATTATGATAGGTAATAGGTAAAACATGTACTTTTTTATAATTTATTAAAATAATAAAAATTACATTTAGGTAGTGTTATTTTGAAGTATATTTAAAAATGTAGTTATAGTTGGAAGCCTACCCTCAAAATTAATGCATTTCTTTAATTGTTTATGATCAAAGATGTAATGAAGTTTCTCCTATTAAACACATTAAAGTCGATTCTTACTAATTGGACATATAATAGTTATAAGACTGAGTTTGTACCGTGGTCAGACTTATAATCATTTTATATTCAATAAAAATATTGCCTGACCGTAAGAAAGTATGCAAACGTAGTTTTTGATTCACTCCGAAAATGTTTCAAAAATGTAATAATCTTCTTTCAGCTTATTGAAAACTGTGAAATTCACCTTGTTTTTGTGTACGAATAAATCTTGAACCCAGTAATGTTGATGGCTTATATGATTCTATTTTGTTTTTCCTGCGACAGAATCAATATTCAAATGATTTTCACAAGTAATTACTGTTCTTGTGTTTTCCATTAGCATTATTACTTATTTACATCAATCAAATACAGTAATAGAAAGGTACCCATAATTAACTCACTTCTACTGTAAGTTTTGTATTTTATGATCGTGAAAATTTTGTATCGGAACTCCGCTTCTGTATCAAAATGTTACCTAATAAAATTGTCTAAAAGCAATCTCAAGTCGTATGAATTCTGTCTTACCTTATAAATGAATAACTTTAAAGAAGTTAAAGTGTTACATATTGAAAACAATGTATCAGTATTGTGAGATTACAACCAGGCTCTTCTATATGCTTCGCACATTGTAGAAACTATAAACAATTTATTAATATCATTTCAAAGCACTTAAAATCATTTACTTGTAATTTGAACAACAAATTGTTTTTGTTCAAAGTTGTGTGGGATTGAGAAATTGAGGTTATAAATGGAAGTAAACAAACAATATTCTGCAGTATCTAAAATGTTTCAGTATGTACCTAAAGTACTGTAATATCCTATGTAGTCACTAAATTCATCCTTTCTTAAAAATGGGTTTTCATACTGGTTACTTCGACTTCATTTAATTTGACATAAAATTATAATTGACATTGACAGATGTTTGCGGACGAAAATGTTTGCGGACGAAAAGTATTACATTTAAAAAGTGTTACTTTATGATTATGCAGGAGTACGTAAACTCAATTTTATAATGAGGTCGACGGAAAAGTGTTTACTTTTGCCTATTTATGCAAATACCTATACCTACCTCGGAATCCCTAAACCGTAATCCTCCACATGCCTAATAAAATCTACAAAATCTAACAAGTCTCTATCCATAATATTATATTATTACTTATAAAAACTAATATAAACTCTTATAAAAGTAAAAAACCTCCTAATTGTTAACAAATATTCAGTTCAGTCACAATTGAGTAACATTTAAGTTCACATTTGACAGCACTTAATAATTACTCAATTTTCTAACTGTCAATCTCAAAAATTAAGTAATATTTAAGTGTCACTTGTTCATGGATACCGATTTTAAGTGAACACTTAAATTTGAGTGTAGTCTTCAATATATTTGAGATTGAGTGACGACTGTGGATTTGGCCCTAAATCATTCTATTTAAAAAAAACGCTATTAATAATTATTACACTATGTAATTAAGATGTCCGCTTCTATAACATTTGTTTCCACAGACCACTTATTTCTTGTTAATTAAAATTCTACAATGAAAAATAACTGTTTATGAGTATATGTATAATAAGAAAAAGGTGAGATGTACAATTATATAATATATATAAAGGTAATTAATACAGATAGTTGTTGTGACATCAACAATTAATACACTTTAATTACAAAGGGTTTAAATTATTTGTTATTTAACACATTTTCATGTAGTATTCAATTTGCCTACTGCTGAAGTAATCTTAAATTTTATAGAGAAAATGTTAGGATGTCATTATAATCAAACTTCGAGTAAACAGGTAACAGGGAAGTATATTAGTAATTACTGTAAGCTGCCTGCGTAATTTTTTTTTCACGTAGATATATACCTAAATGAATATTTGCGACTTGTTTTAATTGTACACAGCATATTTTGTAATTGAAAATATGAAATTACACACAAAATCGGTTTCGATAGCTGTCAATATCAAATCAAACACAACGCAGGCTGCCAACTGTCAAAATGAAACCATTGTCAAACATTGCTTTATAATCATCAATGATTATGATTTATTCGGCCAAAAAATCTAATACAAATGTCTTGTGTTAGGTATTTTACAGCTCCCAATCCGAGTTGTCGCGCTGTAAAATACACCTACCACACTCTAATGTAAATAACTATTTTAAAGTATGTAAAGCCTCATCTATCTGAATCATTTGCTTAACAATTTGCCCCACGTGAATGTTATTTAAAAATTAAACTATTTATGAATTCGTATACATACAAAGAAGTTTTCTAGTGGATCTTGGTTTAAATTTCAGGTACTAAGAAATTTACAACCAAAATCTGACACTTTTTTTTTATAAGCGAATAAATCCACGAAGAGACGCCATCCAATTTTTATTGTTAGTGGAACATAATTAGGTCGTTTTCCACTAGTAAATTTAATGCTTTTATGCATTCATACACCAGAATTCCACATATTGTTTTGTTACAGCAGTTCTTAGATATTTTTCTTTGATTGGTTTGACTACAGATACATTAACACTATCACAAAGCTTTGTCCACAAACAACAGAAACTATGACGTATCACCAGTACACATGGATAGTATGTTGGTACCTAAAACTAAAAGTTAAGTAAGATTTTCTATTGGGTAATGTATAATTTAAATTCTATTAGCTACTACTGAAAAAGGTACGTATTTTCCATGTAATTACTACTAAAAGCTTCTGCAGCTACTATAACTTTAATCTTCTTAATTTTATGTTTATATATGCTGATTCCTTCAATTTATTACACATTCTGAAACCAGTATGACCAACGTCACTTTCATATAATTTAACAATAATCTGTATGAACTTTTTCTTTCCGCCAAATATGACATTTCCTTCTAATATATTATTTCGAATGCCTCCTAATAAATGAGGAGGATCGTATCTGTGCACAATTTCATTTTGGTTTATTAAATATCCCTGATGATTTTCAATATTAATTTGAAAAAAACACCATCGAGTTGTTTCTTGCTTTAAACAAGCAATCGCAGAACCATTTATGGGTAATTGATCACAAATTGTGGCGACAATGTTAAGTCGAATATCAACATTAGATTATTTATGATTAGTTTTAAATTCCTAACAAGATCAGTCACGCTCATACCACCTTCTGAGAAAAAGCAACCGGTTGCTTCTGCTTCTTGTTAATGTCTCTATTCGTGAAAACACCATTGCATGATCTGCAACCTACAGTCAACAAAATCATCAATTTTATCATAGGCTGAGTTATATGTTAATGGTGGTTGAAGAGACATTTCATCAAGAAGGAGAACGCAAACCTTATCTGGCTTTAATGGAATTGCTTTTAATAAGTTGTTCAAAGTTTTTCTACTGGATAGGCCAAATATGCTTCTTAATAATTTATAACTTTCGGACTTTGTCATCCCCTACTTTTTTTCTGAAAATGTCCTTAACTGACAATTTTGCTGGTATTAGCTTCAAAATACTCAAGTGAGTGTGCATATTTCAAACCAGCCTTTATCAGTTTTCTTGCACTGGCCAAATTCAAATTTAACGCATTCTCGATGTCTTTCTTAACTGGTTAGCAATTTTATATATGTGGGAGTCAATTGATTACATTGTCTAACCTGAACTTCTTAAAGAAGGTACATTTTCTTTCGTATTACTATAAAAAATATCATTACAAATTACAGTATCCATCAAATGCTTTCATACAGTAGATAACTGTTTCTTAAGACAAAGAGATTAAAAACCTAACAGATAAAGTATCCATTTAATTGCTTTACAAGATTGGCTTAACCACCTACATAAATATTACTAAATAATTTTTGATGATTGCATAATGTAAAATAATGGTACTTGTTTCTGATTATAATAATCATTCGCATTATTGGTGGGTTGTTTGATGGGAATTTGACATCCATCAAGGGGCCCCACAATTCCAGGAAATCCCCTCGGTCGTTCATAAAATGTCTACTATTATTAGTTTATGGAAACAAAACAGACGGTAAAATACATACTCTAACAGTTTCTTCACGGTTATTTGCTCAAATAACATACTGATTGACTAGGCCCACCAATGCTTGAATTCTCTTTTTTTAAAAATTTCATGAGCTATATGCTTCTAGCTAACCCAAAACGATCACCAGCAGCTATAAATGACTCCGGTTCTGCCAGAATCCAAATTGTATAGAGGAATTATTTTTTCAAAGTAGTTGGAATTTCTTGACATTTGATTTCTTTGAACTGGACCTTCTTTGATATTTGGCGGCTTTAGTAAATCTAATGCAGTTGACCGGGAATTGCACTTATGAGAACAGGGAGTTCATAATGAAGTTCAGCCAAAATGATAGGATTCAAACACATATTTCTCACTAAGCAAAGTATTTACTAGAAATTCGAAAATAAATACAAACGAGCTGTAGGTATTTAATTCCCAATAATAATGAACCAATACTTATACAAATAAAGTTATTCAACAAACCTATAGTAATTTACAAAGTCAGAAACACACATAACCTGTACAAATATAACCGTAAAATATTTGTCAAAACCTGATATCCGCCATTAAACGGGCTATAAAATATGGCCGGCCGCTTCCTAGCAGCTACGTAGCGCTCCCGATGATATTCCTGCGTTCGTAAAATACTTCGGTAACCGTTCCACAACTGTTCTGTCTTACGAATGTGCCCATTTTCTGCAAAGTGTGTATCACAAAAACAATAATTCGTGTACAGTTTTACATTATCCATTTCATATAACCTAGCATCTCCTTCGGAAATCAATGCATTTTGCTAGTTTTATTATCATTTCCACAATTAGGAACACAACAACCGAACACCATTACGAAAAATGTTAAATATACTTTTTAAATAATAATATTAATAATAATAATTAAATACTATACTTAATATTATGACATTAATCGAAATACTTAGCTGTGATTTCTTACTTTCAAAATGTTTTGACGCGCGAAATCTAGAAACGCCCGCACACCTGCCGCACTTACACAGACAACAAACGCCACCTGTGATTTTTATTTTCAAAATTTTTGACGGCCGAAATTTGGAAATTCCCGCACGCGCAACAAGTAACGCACTCTGCATATAGTAGTGAAAACTAATTACATACAAGTTACCTAGACATGAACATAACTTTACTTTAATTAGTAATTTCAATGTATATAGTCTTATGTCTTATGATTCATCCCATCTTTCTTTTTTAACGCTAACAAATAAATGAAATAAGCATACACATCTCACTTATTTATTGGTGTTAAAGAACGATGAATGCGATGAATCATAAGACACCTCTTGCAATTACGACTATAGTACTAATTTTTGTAGACAAGCATTGTAATCATTCTTATATAGACTGTTAAATTTATCTCTATGTAAAAAAAAAGGTAATAATTAATATAAGGTGATTTTGAATTATTGTTAATATACTTAAATATCTAATACCCAACAAAATTTAAGTTTCGATTTATCATAATAAATACTACCTACATTGTATATAAATTTTTGTTAGCATATAGAGTAGGGTTTTCAATTTTTTTTCAGTTGGCAATTCTTCCAATTTGCGCAACATTGATCAACTTCCCTTAAAGTTTCCGGTACAACAACGCTTGAACAACGTAAATCATCCATTTTTGTTTTGTTCATGGTTCAATTTAAAATATGTTCCTTAAGCGAACACGAAATGCTGTTAATTGTTATTTAATTCACAAAATACCTTGATTTTCCAATGAAAGAGGTAAGTGGTTTGTATGATTCTTTGTTCGTGTAATAAATCTTGCAAATTTAAAGGTTAAAATTTTGAGGAACGATTCCAAGCAAGACGATTATTTCCGTTACTGGTGTTGGAGAACAATATAATAACTGACAGACAGGAGACAGGTATAAAATCAATTTCCATTATTTTTAATTTAATGTAAATTTGTCGTTTTATGTATGCAAACCGTAAATTGCAAGAGACAGTGGAAATTGTAAGAAATTATCACTCGGTTAGTTGTTATCGTGTTCTTTCTGAACTCTTAAAACGAATCTTTCCTTCAGAACTGGTTGATTAATAAGGTATACGCTGTTGTTAGTGAGATTGAAGAGTTATATTTAAACGTGGGGGTGTCTGTATTGACTTTAAAATCAATTGTCATTTATTTCTTTGTAGGTATATCCTTGTTTTTTTTGCTTAGTTTGGTTCTCTTACAAATTTCTTTATATGTAAATAATCTACTTTTAACATGTAAACATCTGAAAATCATTCCAAATCAATTTGTAATGTATTGGTCCTGACTGGATTTTATTTCGTTTTTATATTTAACACGTTAAGCCCACGGCAGGCATTGGTGCCTGTATATGGCTTTGCTCGTGGGGCTATAGCAGACACCGGTGTATGTTTGTATTTTATGACGTTGTGCCGGCTTGGGAGGTTGTTTCTGTCACGAATGTACTACAATGCTTATACTGAAGCAGTTTTGTTGAATGTGTCTGCAATGGCCTAGTATAGAGTTCACTTTTTCTTTTTCTACGACAGGGCCATAGTAGATACATTTGTACCTAAACTAAATTATTTGCTATAATAAAGTGATATTTATTAATCATTTATTTTAAAGTTTGTAGTAAAGTATAATCACTTAAAATTAGGTAATTATAATAATTATAGAAAAAGTAAAGTGAAACACAAATATGTATAACAAGCAACTTACGATTAAAGTAACGTATATTGTGGAGAAAATTAAAACATTCCATGCAGTAACATGATTTGTTATTACAATAATTGCAGAACGTTGTAACCCTTCTGATGCGACTTCTTTGCAGCTTTCTTTCTGTAACATCCTTTACAGTACTTTCGACCAAGTCGAGCAGTACCAAATTTTAATAATGATATTTTTTTTCTGGGCTTTCTCTACGGTTGTTCCAACAATTACTTCAAGAGCTACCTTATTATACCACTTGACTGATTTTCGGAGACAAGATCCATAACTAGCAAATTGATCCGATAAATCAATAGACATTTTACCAGCATTGTAATCAGCAACCACTTTTTGTTTTGTTGTTCCTTTCCTCTGCAGGAAATTAAAATTGTTTCGTTGGCATGTTTCATAGACACCCTCAAAACATCTCTTTTATCTTTCCACTTTTCTTTTTCTTCCCTATCATTTTTGTGTGTCTATCTGGTAGTTTGTTGAGCAGTTTGATACTTGTATGGTAGTTATCTGTGATAACTGTTCTTCCTTCATCTTCTCACCAAGTTACATTACTACTTCGGTTGGAACTGATTGCTCAGCCTCTTTTTCTATGTAAATGTTGATGTTCGAAGTGTATTCTTTATCGCAGCACAACTTGAACACTTTTATACCATTTTTTTGGGTATATATTGCTTAATTTCAAGCCTTTCTCTAAATAATATTAAGCTTTCCTGTATACAAAGAAAACCTCGCCGGGTGTTAAAGCGGCCAGGAAATGAAGCTCAAAATATGGCTTGCAATTTTTTCAAAATGCTACCCCAAAATGTCAAAACCTATACAATATATTTTAAAACTTAGAGATTGTTCTATGCTTTGTAACATTATTTCAACCCTTAAAAATTAACCACCATGATGACTTAACGAAAAAGAATTATTTACTGTAAAAAAATTAATAATTTATCAATGTTTTAATTGAAAAGTGTTAGTGTTTAAAATGTTTATTTTGCAATATTTCAACTCTTAGAAATCAACCCTTACTATGGCCTAATTTTTTAATAAACAATTTACTCTACAAAAATTAATTAATTTAGAATGTTTTATTACTCAAAATATTAATAATTTCACTTTGCAACTTCTCAACCCTGAACACCGCTCCAATTTTAACTACTACTTTAATAGATATATTAAAAAATACAAAAATGCCATGGAGTTTTACGGAGAAACGTTATATATTCGTTCTGTTTTTTTTAAATGGAACTTCTTGAATTTTATTGTATTTTCGAATTCTACTCAAAAATTAAGCTTAATTTTTATAAGGGTTACCTATACCTAAATACAGAGTGTATTAAGTTGTGTTCATTAATTAAATATTAATTAATTTCAAAAACTTATGTGGAAAAACGATTCTAAAAAATTATTTTTAAAAATTGTCTTATTTTTTTTCGGAAATATCTTAAACGAACTTATATACACTGTTGAAACAATAAAGCCTGGAGGGTGCCGAGACTATTTTTTTCCAAAAATTGTAGTTTTTTGGTTATTGCGATTTCAATAATTTGCATTTAAACTCAGTATTAAATATTAGTTTTTTATCTAATTTGTTATGTAAAGAAGTACATCAAATAAACTAGAGCCAAAATTTTGTTTTTAAATTTATATAGGGGACCGTGGGGTAATAAGGTTTAAAAATTGATAGTATGACTTTAGAGTAAAATTTACAAAACATGGTAAGAGATACGGACTTTTCCTTAGAAGTGTAGAGTTATACTCTATTTGTCATTGTGTACAAAAATTAGAGTTTCACAAAGTCTTATTTAGTAGGAAAACATTTGAAGTTCTTATTACACCTCGGTAAAGTTCTTATTAACCGGAATGGGAAATAAGAACATCCTCCCAAACTTGGTGTATATGTATTAGGTCAATTTCCGAGGCAATAGGAACGTATTGTGTAAAGTTCTTTTACCCTGCAAATTTCAGCACATTTAAATAAACAGTTTAGGAGATATTGACTTTTAATTAAAAATAGTATTTTGGTTGCTATCCCAAAAACAATTTTACAGCAAAATTATAAAGAATGTATTATCCATCACATTTGAGTAATATAACCATAGTGTTAGAAAATAGAAAAAGATCGCAAAAATCGCAACAATGAAAAACCTTTAAAATCGCATTGTTTTCTTGAATTTTTATATTTACTTTATCTTTTTGTAAAATTTAGTAATATTGTAAAGTTTTTTAGTCTTAATATCTTTGTCAGTATATATTAAGAATAGTATGGAAAGTAATCAAAACATGTTCTAAATAAGTTTATTACATCCTAGAGGTTTACATGCATACAAAAATAGGAAAGACATGTTTAATTCTACAGTCCTGTCTCTTTTAAACTTTGTATGCAGCGATTTCGTTAGTAGAGTACATGGATAATTACCTTTTGATGGCATACAAATTGTTGGACTAACTCTCTGCGACGTTTCCAGGTAAATGTGTAATTAACCCTTCATGTATAAATTTCATTACATGTGCCATCTTCATTAAACTTTAAAACTACCAACGTAATAATTATCATGTTGAAATAAACAGTATTGGTCTATCTGTAGCAATATATTATTCGCATTTGTTTTCTCTTTTGTTCCTTTTTGTTTAAACATTGCAGTGGCAATCATCATCTGAATCTATATTAGGTAAAATGATCCATCGGACGAATCGTCACAATGTTACTTCGTCTACAACGTCATCTGATTCCGAAGAGCTATCGGATACAATCTTTTCTTTAACTTTTTTTGTGTTTGTGTCATTTTAGTTTTGTGGCATTGCTTTTCTTTTGCGATTTTTCTGTAGCAACTGAATCATGTTTGGACACTTTTTCCGACCTTCTTTGCGTCCTTTTCTATTTTTGATACTTTTTCTTTTATATCTTCCATTGACATTATTTCGCCCTACTGAGTGGAAACTTTCTTTCTTTGGTTGTTTAATTGGTTCTGGTTTGATTCTTTTATAAACACATTCTCGTTTTAATGATTGGAATCCTAGAGTACTTTCAATCGGGTCATCGCTTCCTGAAGTAGCAGACTCTAGTTTATTTTTAATAAATTGGAACTGACCACTTGTTTTGGTAGCCGTACAGGACTTCTCTAATACAGTATTTGGACGCTGTTCTCTACTTGTAGTTGCGCAGGCTCTCTTTGATGTTGATCTCTCTTGTGGTATTCGAAAAGATGTATGGCTCGTTGAAGTACTTGGTTGGCCTTTTGGTTGAGAGTTGTTCACCTTTTCGTCTTGAAAAGTCTGGATGTCGTTGCAAAAACCTCGAAACCAGTCATCGCTTGGTCGATTATCCTTGAATCTCGTCGTAGTAATACCTTTTGTTGAACAAACTGTTGCACCAAATCTTTGATCTCTTCTTTTGTTAAACCTTCTCCGCAGTGCCCAAGTAGGGTAAACCAGACAGTTATTGGCACCTTAAGATGTAATTTTAGGTGACAAGGTGGTTCATTCGATCTTAATCAAAATTAAGCTTCTAGACAACGTAAACGCTGTTACAATTGTACTTGTTTATTATTTATCTTGTCATTTCAATCAAGAAAATTATCTTTATTGAAGTAATTTATAAAAATATCTTATTTTTAAAGAACAACAAGAGACATAGTGATTGGCATAGCATCATACAGTGATTGACTCAGGTATCTTTAGTGATTGGTACCCAACCATTGACTGCCTAATTTTCTTTAATTACGGAGAAATTCTCCATGTCGTTGAAATCAAAACTTACGTTACCTTAACAATACTAAACTTATTTTATTGCAAAATCGATCATTACAACTTATTAACACATGAAACAGTTAATATAAGTAGGTAAATAAAAATGTAATACTGTTTATTTGTTTGGTACCTATGTAGCTTTTGAGCAACCTGGACATACAAATTTGGTCACAATAGGAGGCATATTATTATGTTTTCTTATGCATTGCGGATGAAATGTTCTAGACAGTTTATTCCTACATTTTTTGCATTTATATTGTTAACGCAAATGTAACGTAGGCCAGTCAGAACTCTCTTATTGTCTTTGAAATCATCCACTAGTTTGTTTTCCGGTACTTCATCCTTAAATAAAACCTTACATAACTTTCTTTACAAGGGATTCTTACATCAGAGAGTATGTTAACTTTTGGATTATTTTTAACAATCAATTGTCCTTTATTAGAAATTTTTTCCTCAGTATTTTCTATCTGCCTCTTGGAACTTGACTCAGCCAAAACTATTTTATTTTCTTTAAAATCATTTTCAGCATCAGTTTTGTACTCAGAAAGTTCTTTAACATGACTTTCTTTATGAACGTTCAACTTCTTAGTGTTTTGTGTTTGCTTCTTCTTCTTCAACTTTTTGCGTGGTAACATTTTTCCTTTCAATAATCTTCAACTTTCTGTCTTGTTTCTTCCGCTCTATTTCTTTTTTGCGTCCATTTTCTCCTCCTTCATTCTTTTCCAGCTCGAAGATGAGATGGTGAAGGTTTCCTTTTCTGTATTTCTTTTCCTTTTCTCTGTGGAGTGCCAGGCCACGATAAGTAATTTTTATATTCTTACTATTTTTAGGAGACGATTTTGTAACACCCACATTTTCTTTCTCAATTTCCACAGATTGCATATATACACTCTCATTTATTGTCGATGTTTCTTTAGAATTCAGGACTTCTCCAACGTCATATTCTTTACCAAGAAAACTGTTTGGTAGAAAATATTGTTGCATGCTTTCACCAAAACTAGGTCTACGTTCCTGAACTTCTAACGTATCTGTGGAGTCGTCTTTGAAAATAATACTAGCTTGGCTTAAATCGAAATCATTTTGGTTAAGTCCTATAAAATCAAATTAATGTCATTATTAACGTCACAAGGTTCAACTGGTTTGAAATTTTGATATATTTTTCTTAATATTTGCATATTGCCTCTTAATTCATTTTGTTCATCTTCTAGGACATTCATTATTTCTGTTCCTATAATATTTGTGAACGTTATGAAGTCAATTGTGTCATTAGGCTGAGGTCGTTTTAATACATGCGCATCATTCTTTTCGGGATCCGTCTTAGTTCGAGTCCCTAAACATTTTGTATAATTTATCGCATCAGGGTTCCACGGAAATAGACCGCAAGTGCGAAAACCATTTTGAAGAGTTTCTGACTGTACTTCATCTATTACAGTTTTCAGTACACCAGCAAACTTAAACTTCTCTCTAGTTACGGCTTGTTTAGGGTTAGCTCTGTTCCATTTTAAATGAGCCTTTTTCCAACCAGACTTAATCGGCTTAAACGCCGACACATCGGCAGGTTGCAAAATTCTGGTAGAATTTGGATACAACGCCACCAAAATAATGTTCAATTGTGTGCAAATTTGACTCAGATGATAAGTCAGGTGTGTACTATGACCATCAACGAAAAGTAGAACAGGGAAAGTGATTTTGTTGTGAATAAGATATGGATAAAAACATTTCCAATGTATTCATAAAATAATTAGACGGTCATCCAACCATTATCGCCTTTTCCCAGTTTCCATCCTTTAGGCATTGAAGAAATTACCTCTTCTGGAACTCGTTTGTAGGGGTACACCACCATCGGTGGAACTATTTTTCCCACTGCCGAAAAGGTAAACATGACAGTCAGAGTTGATTTGGCAGGACCTCGTTCAATTTCGTAGACATTCTTGGTGCCACGCGGGCTAACACTTTCTTGTTTTGGGACATAGATTAAAGTTTGTTTCGTCACCATTATACACTCTTTCGGGGTTAAGTAGGATATTATACACGTTCTTATCTTTTAGGTAGGAATCGATTTGAAAAAACCACTTTTTTATATTGTCCTCGGAAACATTTGCACTAGCTGCAGTGACACCTTCTGCCATTCTGTGCGTTAATTCAGAATTTCTTCTTAAAACGAATGGTACCATCCGTCTTGAGGCATGTTATCTTTAAAAGAATTTGGTCGCGGCTCTTTGTCTAAAAACTCTTTTACTGATTCCTGAAGGTCGTCTTTTCGTCTTGGAAATCTCTTTTGTTACACTCCTTCACCCAGTCTACCAAATCACGTTCCTCATCGTGAGTTAAAATTGGTGGAGGTCCATGGGAAACTTTCTTAAATTTTTCGCTCATTCCAAATTGAAGAGTTGATTGAGGTACGTTGAATACTTGAGACGTTTTCTTCTTAGACATCCCGTTTTTAATGCTCTCAAGCGCTTTTTGAATAATGTCTTCATCATAATGTTTTGCATATTTCTTACCACTTGCTGTCTTAGGCATTGTTACCTATATCTCCTCCTGCAAAAACTCTTTCATTTAGCGAATATTTGCAACAAATCAACCAATTTAGTAACTCAAGGTAAAAATAGTAATATTTCTATTAAATTCATTAAACATTACAATTTATTGGTGCTTGATTACTAATTTTTCAGCAAAAGACCCTTTAACAGTATTTGTGTCTTGGAAAAAGGTTTTTAATAAATTGTTTCATTTTCTAATCATTTGTGAGCACAATTTGATTTTGTTGAATAGAAATGCCAGTAACTGTTTTCTAAATATTTCTGGCAATATAGTTATTGGCACGCAATGCAAACTGGTTTTGACAAATATGACAAAAAGCATAATTTTAAACCAAATTTTGTATATAAATAAAAGAACAATCTCTATTATTGCCGTAAAACTTACCTTGTACACTGTAGATGCAAAAACAAGAAATAGTGCATTTATTTTGAGGTCACTCGTTACAGAAAACAATAACTTTTTGGAAGTTCTTGACACAGGAACGATTAGTAACGCTTCACACATCAGACTGACTTGTTTGAACAGGGACATTTGGTCTTGTGACAGAAGAATGTGTTATATTAATCGTCACAAAACATTTTTACCACTATACTAACCAAACTCTTAAAACGAATTTCTCTCTCAAGTGCCAATTACTGTATAGGTGCCAACAACTGTCTGGTTTACCCTACTTTTAAATAGGTCTTAAGTTGAAACTCGTCAGCTGCTGATAAATCGGTTTTTCGACCACCTCCAGTTTGTTCGGGATTCAATTTCCCACTTAATTTTTTTTTGTGAGAGTAGATCTTGGCGTAAAAATTCGCTGCGTCTTTTTGACTCGCTCTACTCATTCGGACGGCCTGAATTACAGAATTCATAGATTCTTGGTCATACTTAACTCGTCCGCCTTCAAGTGCACTTTTCTTCGTATATTTTGTTGGCATTGCACTTTTGTCTTTACTTTAATCACTATATTTATCACTAACAACGTCTTTAGCTTATAAAAAAACTAGTCTATAGATTCTCTGTTTTAATATTACAGCAACCCTTCAACTACAGTTCATCAGATTTTTACGTTCTTATTATTAGATTCTTATTACCCCAAATAAGGCATATATGGGGTAATAAGAACGTAATTTTCCTGAAAACAAAGTTAATTAAAACTGTTAATATTAGACCTTTAGCTGTAAGAAAACATAAAATTCAAATTTTTTTATCGTCGGCTAACGCATAACATTTTTCTATACGTTGTCTTTGATATTCTTGAACCTGAAAATGTTAATATAACTTTCCTTTGTTTGATAACATAGGTAAACTTTACCACAAACAGTTGTAATTTTTTTTGGCAATTGTTAGGGACTTCTACAACATGTACAATTTTTCTTTTGCTTATTACCCCAAGTTCTTTTTACCCCAGGTTACCCTATGTAGGTTTTTTATTTAAAAGTTTAGTTTTTATTAAACTGAGTGATTCAGTTTGGTGTTTGCGGTCTTTTATTTTATTGTATTTTAAGGAAAAACTATAAACCGTATATATTTATAAAGGGCGTGTTGTTAAGATGGCGTTTCAAATGATGTTTTTGAGACGTAAAATGGGTCAGTTTAATTCCTAGATAACTTCATATCTATTCATTTCTATGAATATTTTAATGCATCAAATTATTGTTAAAGGTTCCTTATAATTCCTAAAACAAAATTTAAACAAAAATAATGAATGAAGGACCAGAATACCGGACACAAAGATCTCTGTTTTCAGACTTTTTTGACATCAAGAAAATAGAATAATTTTAATAATTATATGAAAAAATTATATTTAATTCTTTTTATATGTACTTTAGATTACATTAAACATGTATTTATTAAATTCTGATATACAGGGTATCCACAAAGGGTAGGGGGTATTTGTAAATTTAATAAAAGATAAACTACAAGTCAGAATTTGTTATATATTTTTTTAATTTGTAGCCAAATTTGTGGAAAATTAAGTAGCAAAGAATATGTTATCCAAATGTTGTCCCTCGCACTGCTGGCACTCCTCTAACCTAGAACGGTAATTAGCCATCACACGCCCACACATCTCTCTGGAAACGGCAGCCATTTCAGTACGAATGTTGTGCTTTAATTGCAGTGGGGTTCCTGGTTTATTTGCATAGACTTTCTGTTTAAGGTATCCCCACAAGAAATAGTCGAGGGGTGTAAGGTCGGGGCTTCTGGGAGGCCAGTTAATGGTGCCTCGACGAGAGATCACTTTTGCCGGAAAAAGTTGATTTGCTCGATATAAACGTTGGGCTGTCACTATCGAATCACCATTACAATAAAAGGCGCGTACGCATAAAGCACCATGGTCTCCCGGGTACGCTTCCATGGTTACTAAAATTACCAAAGAGTAGCGCATGAGCCTATATTTACGCGCTCCCTCCCAACCGAGCCGTTACATGGGCAGCGTAGATACGAATATCCTCCACCCTTTGTGGACACGCTGTATAATTACAAAGTTATCTAGGAAAATGATTTTTAAGGTGACATCTATTGAACAGAAGTAGTACAAATATTAAAATGGAAATTGTGAAATGGTGACTATTATTTTTTAAATCTTAGATTAGCATTTTGGTGGTAGGTGTCACATGCACATAAAATATAATATGATAATGTCATTGTTTTAAGTACTTAATATTTTTAGATCATCGGGTAAGAGTAATCTCATTCCTAATTTTTTTTCTTGGACGCGTGATAATTTTCCAATTGGTTTGCAGAATGTATTTTTCAGATTGCGCATTCCTATAAACACTGAAGGGGAAGGGTTATTTATTTATATACAGTCGTAAATTTAAATACAATATGATTAACAAACGTGGGGGTGACACAAAATTTTTGCACCTTAAACTTCATAGGTGCCGTTACAGAGACTTACTATTACTGTTTTATTCCCTCTTTATCTATGACTGTCGATGGTCTATTATTGTAAATTAAATTCAAATTTTTAGGTCTTTGGTTTTCTCCACAACACCTCATGCTTTAAAAATAGTAATCTTTTTTTACATTTAGCAACTAAAATTGGTTTACAAAATATGCTTCTATACCATAGAACCAGTACATTTTAATTATGTATAAGGTAATTTAGTCCCTTTAATTATTATTAGGCCATTCCATCGTTTCGGTGTTACATTTGTTCAACCAAAGTCTAAATTTTAATGTATTTTGAAATGATATTTTAGCGATTAAAATGTCTTATTCTCTACGTTTTTAGTTGTTTTATCTTAATTGTAAAATTAGTAAAGTTTAACATAAGGATTAACAATTTTATAAGTCGAAAAGTGTGCGTTTCGGGTGTTTCACGATTCTGCCTCTATGACCTGACCACTGTTACATTTATATGAAATTCAGCGAATTTTCTTAGGGAAACTTTTCTAAGAATTACAGGCCTCCAAAAGTATAATATTTACTATCCAGCTACCACATAATTACTGTCACAAATAAGGTTTTACTATTTTTTTATAAATTTTTTTTTGTTTCGGGTGTTACCATGGTTTTGTTTCGGGTGTTACGAGTACAAAAATTAAAGACTTCATATGAACAAAATCGGTGTTTTATTAGTTTAGGTACTGTAAAATAAGTAGGGATCAAATAAACATAAATATAATGAACTCTCCTTTAACATAAATTAGCAGCTTCTATAAACAATATCTACTGACAAACAAACATAACTACAATAAATTCTTCTTTAATGCATCTTAATTATGAGCTTCCTTAAAACAAATAAAACTAAGTAAACAAAAATAAATCAAATCTTCTTTTATATAACAAATACTGTTTCTGTCAAATTAATTTAAAACCTTTTTTTCAACTTATTTTTCATAAACATTGACCTCACTTGGAAACTCGTAATATGTACGGTCTCCCTTAATTTTTAGGCTTGGATTTGGCAGCTTACCTAAAATATTTTCTAATGGAACATCGGACACTTCGTGTTCATCTGGAACAAAGGTTTTACCTGTGTCGTAAACAACACGCACGTCCAAATTTGAAGCCGCTAGCCTTATCTTTCTTTCTGTAGTCCATAGTGAAGATAGCTACTGTTCACTTAGTCCGTTCGATATCTTCATTATTGGCAGAATTTAATTTCTCGAAAAATATCTTTTTATTTTGAAATTGTTTTCGTCTAAATTGGGATAATGGTCAATATGAACACCATAATCAAAATCCGCATCTGTGAATGCCACTGGTTTTAATATTTTTGATCCTAAAATTAATTTCAACATAAGAAAGTTTGTATACTTAAGACATGGACTACTTACTTAATTTTGAATGTTTTATCACTTTTCGTCTACAATATTCTTTCACAAAATGATCAGATTCACAGTTTAGTATTTGTTGATGTTGTTAAATTGGTATCCATTTTATTTATCAAATTGCGTTGTCTACAATCCTTTTGTTTCTCTTTTAAAATTTATCCAAGCAAGTTTTTATCTGTTTCGCCAACTTTGTTTATCTGTAATTAGCAATATTCATTTTATAGAAATATTTAGTCTTGTCTTACCTCTCCATTTTGCAATTTTTTCTTTCGCGTATTTGTATGCCAAAAATTTGTTGCAATTACGATGACATCCAAACACGTGTAAAGGCCCATTTTCCAAGTCTTCTTTAAATTTTACTACTTTTTCGTTGAATTAATTCTTGGTTTTTCGTCCAGTAGTCAATAGCTCCTTTAACAGCATTTTGAAGTTTTTGCGTTTTGAATTCCAACATTTTCCTATATTTTACATTATAAATTGTGCAAGCTTTTAACTCGTTGAATTTATATAATATAATCCTTCTAATTAAAATATCGGTTTCCATATCAGTTGACGTTCTATTTCAGTTTTTGAAACGTACATGTTCCGCTACATTTTCTTATTATAAGCAATTTTAGAAGAAATGCAACAGTATTTGTTTCTCACCCCGATCAATTTTTTTGTTTTCGGTCCTATAATACATTCAACACCAGATAGAGTATTATAATCGGTTGCTCTACACGATCTCTTTGACTAAGCACCGTCGGCAGTTACTGAAATCATTGGTATTCCAACAACATTTACATCAGTAGATATTTTAGCTTCTAACTGGCCAGCTTCTCATCTTTTCCCATGGTAAATCATTTTCAACATATGAGACTTGTGAAAATATTTATTGAAAGTAGAATCAGCCATAAAAGCTATATCCAAAGAAGAAAATAGTTCATTACCTTGACTGTAGCCTAATCCAGCTCCAATTATTACCAATTTGTTGTTTGCAGATTCTTTGAATGGATCTTCAGTGTGTACTTTTTCAGTAACATGATAATATCTAAGTGTAGATAGTAATATGGGAGGATCAATTTTTTAAACTTATATTTTGATAATGTACTAAAAGTAATGTTTTTAGACTGCCATTAAAATGCCTACATTATTTAGCAATAAAATATACTTTACTTTTACCAACAATTTAATAAACATTTATAGGAGTTTAGTGGAAGAACAATAAGCAGATCCGCATCTGCCATTGAATTCCGCTTTTTGCGTACAATTAAGTTTTGAAATTCTTTCAGAATTGTTTTTTTTTGCATTAATGACCTTTATTATTATTGTTCATGATGATCGACAATTAAAACTGTTAATCGTTTAACCTTTAAATGTAAATAGAAGGCGAAGTTAAAATGTCAGTTCTTTCAAGTAATAATAAATAAAACTGCCAACTTGGTTTTCTTCAGGCACACTGAATACCCCGAAACCCATACATATAAATCGAAAAAATTTAACTGACGTCCACATTTCAGATGCCGAAAAAATGATACATCCACTCAATAAATTAATTAATTTTATAGGTGGTGATTTATTTTTATTATTACCTTTACCACAGAGTTTAATGAAAACGTAAGAGTTTGAACATATTATTTTCCTCGTTATCTTATTACTACAGTGAGCAATAGGAATGTTATCATCGCTGGAATCTTCAATTCCTTGTTCTTCAATTGCTTTGTGGCTGCATCTAGCCAGAGGAATATCGTCATCACTGGAACTCTCAGCGTCTTGTTCACCAGCCTTATCTAAGGTTGAGCCATAAACGTCTTCGTATCTCAGGCGACTTTCATCCATTGCAGTGTGGTTAGTGGCTGAAAAGTTAGTAGAACGTTATATAATAAATATTGAAACTCAAATTTCTAAGCCTTACTGTTTTTTGGAATCAAATCTATCTTGTCCAAACTGTGGTGGTGATAATCTTCTTGCAATCAACTGGTATGGGCTTGACCGAGACCAACAGATTTCATAGTGTGCCCTTGAAATTCGGAATATATGCTAGTAGTATGCCATTAATTCTACTAATAGCTTCTTTATTAATCCCTAGTATTTTTATCGAAGAATTACTTAAAGTCGGGAGTATTTTTTCAAAGTTAGATGTCTCGTCCGAGAGCCATAAGTCGGTCCGCTTCTCGCTTAATGGAACCTCTGATTCCATCAGGAGCTCCTTTGCCGTGCCCACTTTTGGTGTAGTGCCATCTCAGAGTGCCAACATTCATTTTTTTGCTAAATACGCTGCCATTAGATGGAATATTCTCTATTCCTGTACTGGGTGGTAGGTCCATCACTCAGGAAATGAACTGTACGTAAATGAGGAACAACTTTTTTTACTTCAGCGACAGCCAAATCTTAGTTGCTACAAATAGCAGGCGGGTCATGTCACAAACTAACTGATAAATTACAGATTGGAAGTGGTGTTGTGGCTGAATTCTTGGAAGATTTACAGTATGCAA
>JALBCR010002811.1:0-47428 GCA_030710515.1 Abscondita cerata | reverse complement strand
GGTTACGTATTGCTCAATTTAATGAATCATTTAATTAAAATTCACTATTTCTATTAAACATCGCAAAACGTAACATAGCTCTAATTACTATGAAAACATTTTTGGCAGATAAATTAAATTGTCGCGATAATACCAATTGTCTCTGGTTTGTGATTGGCCAGATAATGTGAAAATTTTGATGAGTAAATAGTCATTAAAGTGATTGCAATGAGTAAGAACAGTAACACCACATTAAATATTAAAAATAAAATGTGGCGAACGTTAAGTTATAACCTCAGGACAGGATTTAATACAAGAAAACAATTATTTCAATGCAATGAACTGTAAACTTACCACTATTCTTTGTTTAATTTCAAAAATGTACAAAAAGCTGTATCAGCATCCCAAATATGTGGTGTGAGATATGTTTTTTAAATTGTAGAACCAAAAGTGTCCTGGATCTTTTGCTTTGCTTTGATTACATTTTTTTTAATGATCATTTAACTCCACAAATAGTCTATTTTTAGGTATTCAGTACAAAAAAATTAGATCCAAGTACTTTTAAATTGATTTAGTTTGGTGTTTTAAACAAAATGTCAAAATCGAGAACGACATCAGTGTCGCGTCATTAATTATTCAAGCTCTCAAAGGTCATAAAAACAGTTTTTTGCAAATATCTCGCTTTCTATGGCTTGAGACCAATTTTGCTATTATAAAATAAAAATAATTAAATTTCTTTATAAAAATTATATCTTCCATTTGTTACGTACAACGAATAATGAAGCCGTAAATGCGCACCGAAGTTTCCGGACAGGGCATATCCTCATTTATAAAAATTCAAGATAATTTTCTTTTTCTTCTTTTGAAACTGACACATAAAACCATTTTCAAGAAAAATAAATTTAAAGTTTTTGTGTTTAACATAAGATCGCGGTTGTATTATAAAATTGTAACTGTAATATCAAGTTAGCTTTGAAAACTCAACAAATGTACAAATACTGATCATTATTATAAAAATTTCATTATTTATCATTTTCATAATAACTTAAATTGGCCTCCAAGCTATAGAAAGCGAGATATTCGCGAAAATTGGTTTTTATGACACATTTGACTCCAAATAATTAATGACACGACACTGATCTCGTTCTCGATTTTGACATTTTGTTTAAAAACACTAAAATAAATCAGAAAATGATGGATTTAATTTTTTCAAAATGGAAGCCCTATTTTCATTTAAAGTGACTGGACCAATACAACCACTTTAGCAATTGAATTCAACTCCAAGGATCTTGTGACTGAAGGTATGGTTATTCGAAGTAAAAATATATACTACAATCTATTTTTGTTAGATATATTAATTCTTCAAAAGCTTTCTGTTATACGTTCTTCAAATTTCTAGAAGAAACTATGTGTATTAAAAAATAAAGATCAATAGATCATATAATATATATATTAAATATATTGTTAAGTTTAGCATTTCCTTCTGTGAACAGAAAACACTGAAATTCATGTAAACGATTTTATTCCGATATGAGCGTAGAAGCAGCAAATTAATGAACGAACAACTGCTTGACAGTCTTCCATTCAAGTATCCTATTTGTTTCACTTATTTCAGTAGAAAACAATTTCAAAAATTGGAGAATTGGTAATGATTGAAAATGTTTCGATTGACAGAGCGTGCAAAATTTAATTTGAAATTTAATGTAGTATTAATTGTACTAATAATTGATGTTTATTCATTCATTGTTTGCATGATTTTAGATATGATTCCTATCTTTATAAAAAAGTTTTTGTAGCGCTGATAACTTGAAAATAATTCAATGCTATAAAAGTCAATACACTCGCATTGTCTTAAGTCTTTAAGTAACACGCAAAGAGCTCATATAAAACACATTTTTGTACACTTCAGCCTAAACGAAAAAATAAAAATGTTTAAATGTATTTAAGATTAATGCTTATTATCACACACTTAGTACCAAGAAATCATAAACAAGCGTTGAACATTGATAACTTACTCCCCACCACGAGTTTTATTATTTTTTTTCTAAAAGCTGGATTTCTGTAGTTATCACTTAATAACAATTGTTACTAAATTTATTTTTGTAACATACAATAAATCGATTAATAGGGAAGTACTTTAAAAAGTGGTTAAATATTTTATTGTGAGAAAATAATTAGCTTCCACATATTCAGTACCGCATTGTGCTATAGTATCATCGTTCCAAAACTGAAAGTTTTTGCCAAACCTAAATATCATATTACTATTTGCGAGCAATTTAAGGATGTGCTACGAATTTAAAGTATTCTTATTATGTACTGAATTTGATGCAAACTCTTTACAACTCATGTTAAGGATGATGACTATCACGTCAAGTAAACCTATTTTATTTCATAAAATAACACTAATAGGTAATGGTGTCATTTAAGAATGTCCAGAATCATACAAACCACGAATGTCATCGGTCAAACAGAATGGGTAAAGGTCTTAGAAAATGCTACAGTAACCACCATAGATGCATCACACCACCAATCGGCATAGGGAGATTGAAAAATTTTGAAGCCTGTTTATATACACGACAAATTTGAATCCTACATTTGATAGTCATACTGAATCTATGTCATACCCACAAAATATCTGTAGTTAAGGATATGCATTGTCCATGTTGAATCCAATTCAATCTGTATATGAATAATAAAACGGATAAACATTCAAATAATACTCAAAACTTAATAATAATAAACTAGTAGTACTTGTATTATACACGAATCAAAAAGTTGACTCCTTTCTACATCGAGCGTCTTTTACCTATAAACTGACCTTAATGATTAAATTAAATATCATCACTACAAAATTAATTTTGGTAAAGTTTTCTAAAAATTTGTTGACATTTTAAAAGCTAGTCTATTAGACTCCTTTGGTGAAGGTAGGATGAACTAACAACTCAAAATGGTTGAATTTGTATAAGATTCTGCCTCCCATGTGAAAAACGTACTATTTTAGTTTGAGTTTAGCAAATACTGATTTGCATCAAATAGGTTAATTTACATTAAATTCATAAACCTTGATACAGCCGTAATTTAGTGGGCGAGGGAGGAGACAAAACGTCGGAAAATTTAACTATTTGAGTTGTTTGTTCATCTTACACCGCCAAGAAAAGGTTCTAATTTTTACTAACTGTGCCCTTTCATTTATTTGATGATGTCATGTAAAAACAAAATGGTTTTGAGATACCCCTTTATGATCCCTTTGTTTGTATCCAAAGTTACTTTTTAATTATTTATGCAAATGAAGACAGAAAACCTGTTTTTTTATTTTTAACGATTGTTTTTTTAATAAACCTATAATATTAGAATAAAAATGAGAGTTTCTGATTGAGCCATTGTGTTCCTATCTTGAAAACTTTTAAAACCTTAATCAAGCAGGCGAATGCCTTGATCTAATTATCTTCTGATATTCTTGTGTCTAACGTCAAAATGGCTGACGAAAAAAAGCAAATTTTAATACTGTTGGGTCATTACTGAAAACAAAATTTTTGGCAACCACCGAAGTGTATGCAAGGAAAACAATTTACTGGAGATCCTGGCGGATGATTCAAGTCTCAAGAGGAAACAAGTTTTCGGCCCAATTCGTTAGCAACACTGAACTTCAAGATGTTTTTGAAACCAAATTTATCCACAAATTTTTACTTTACTGAATAAAAGTTTTCATTTGTTATTTTATCAGCAAATAAATTTTTTCTTAAAAGAACATTTTTTATAGGTTTTATACTTCAAAATGTGAATATTTCATCTTTAGTTTATTTGTAATTATCCAAATTTTAAGCAGTGCTTATAGAAAACATTTGAACTATAGATTACACTAGTAATTTCCTACACGTTTCGTGTAAGAATATCTAATTGCAACATTTTTACCGAAATTTAACTTTAACAATTTGGTTCGGGCTAATTTTCCTAAATTTGTTCTATCTTTTACTATAATATATTTACATTTTAATAAAAATTGAAACGTCACTCTAATTAATTGTGTTATGTATAGGTACATACTATACAAACTAACTTTTCTTCGTTCATCTACGACATACGTTCTTTAAAATACTACAATTAATCATGTTTTTATATTTAGTTAACCTATTTTATAATAGTATACATTACCTCAAACTGGAAACTGCAAAATCAATTGGCTTACCTGAAACAGAAAAACTGAATTATTATAATTTTAAATCTCATTTTAAAGAATCTTGAGCTGAATGCAGTGAATTAAGAGTACTTAATAATTATCAAATTAAATGGAAAATGTATTTACGGAATCTTAAGAACGAATTCAGATATGGCATTATAGAATATAGCATTGCAATTTCTGCATTCAATACACAATTGAAAATAGAAATTATTCTTAGATGTGCTTTATTCAGTTCAATTACATTAAAACTTCATGTTTTACCTTTTTGTGTGCAAAATAATTGGCGCATTCAAATAAGTAACTACATTTTTATATTTTCCTTTGGAGCAATATTTGTAAGTAAATTTTAATGAATTTTATCTCATTGTTTTTAAAGTACCTATACGCTTTAATAAAATATACTCGTTTTATTATTCTCGTTTTTACCGACAGTACTTAAAATGTACCGGCAAACGTAAAATAAACCTTATATAGATTCAACTGAAAACAATGTTTACATAACAAGAACGGTATATCATACCAAAAAAAAAAGAAAAATAATTTAAATTAGTGTATTCACTACATATCCACTGTTTGCTAGTTATTTTATATTGTAAATTAGTTTTCAAATAGGTCAATGTATGTCTCTTTTTCAAGATCTACGGCTGAAAACTGAATTAACAAGAAGTACTCATAGAGATATAAATTGGTTTGATAGGTTATATTAATAAATACTAAACGAAACCTAATGCTTTGCAATTTGTGTACATCCGTTTATTAACAATTAACATATTTATGACATGATTTCTATAATTATGGTATACTAATCAAAAAGAAGAAACTTAGCTGTCAATTCCTGAAGCAAGTGCCTGACTAAAAAAAACAACAGTATGGTTAATTAGATTTCCAACGGTTTACTACATTGAAATAACAGGACGTCTTGTTCAGACGTATATGGTAGAAGTTTCCTAACGTTCAGTTCAAAACAAACAAAATATGGCTGATGGTTTTTCATACAAATTTTCAAAACAAAATTGAATTCAATATTACTAAGAAAATAATTGTATGTAGGTATGAGACGAATAAGGACAGTCAATACAACAGTAGTGGACTTCTTCCCAACGACCAAGGGATACATGATAATATGGGAGTCATAGCTATTAATGCAAATATAGGAGCAGAAGAACCTTAAAAATTCATTCGGTTTTTTCAACTTGACGCAAAGAAATAACGTATGTCCCAAAAGTTTTGTTTAAAAAATTCAAAGAAACGAAACAACTAGTAATAAAAAAATATTAAGTTATCTTAAGTCACAAATAATCCACAATGACAAGTTTGTTTATTGGCAGTTTAATAATTAAAATCAATTTAGTCAAAATGTCCTACAAATTAGAATTCCGAAAAAGTGTTTATAATTTATTTGGACAGATGGCAAAAGCTGAAATAGTTCGACTGTTTAAAAATCAAAATATTTCTCGTAAGACTATTTAGTGTATAGTGCAATAGTGGATTGCGAGCAAAAAATCCCATGCATAAATCTATCAAAGAGTGAAAGCCCTCGACTTTTAACTCAACCTTGAATAAATCAGACAATTCGAAATGAAAAAAACAGGATTGGAGTCTCAGTAAAGAAATTGGCACGGCCGGCGGTATTGTGTTTCTAAGAATACAATGTCAAGAGAATTATCAAAAAACGGTCCAAAATTTTGTAAAAATGAGAAATGTCCAAAACACACTGCAAATCAACTGACCTGAATAGCAAGATGTGGTCGTGCTTTAAGGCGCATCCATTTTGCAGACAATAGATGCATCATAAAGGATGACGAAAAATACTTTACTCTAAGCAATTCTGTAATAAACTGTTATGATAGTTTTTATGCCCACAACATTAAAGATTGTCCAAACAACGTTAAATACAAAGCAAAAGCCAAATATGCTGACAAAGTCGTACTTTGGTGTGCAATTTCCACTATAGGGATTTCCAGACTTTCATGTGGGGCCTTTTAAAATTGGTTAATATTATTCTGAAAGCATCATGCAGAAGACAATATAATGTTTTGACTAGATTTTGGCCATCTGCCATTATGCGAAATACACTAAAAATTGGCTTAACATTCACAATATATCATTTGCATCCCAAGGTGATAATTCTCTAACCTACCACAAGTTTGCCCAATCAAAGATTTTTGGGGAATTTTTTCTAGAAGCTGCTAATGAAAACAGTTAAGAGCAGAATTCGTGAAAAAAAAAAATAATGCAAAAGGTAGCTGTTGCTTTGCAGATTGCATGTTGTTGAAAATAGCATGGACAGTACCATTTAGTTTAGGTTATTAAAATTGTTATTTATTAAGTCGTTTATTGTTAGATTTAATCAAAATTATGTTAGCCAAAATTAAATTGATAAAATAATTTGTGTCAAAGCTTTTGAAGCATACGTTAATCTGCCTACGGATCTTAATCTAGTGTTCTGTCATATTGCGGCTGATGTGTTTTTAGTTTAAATCTACTGTTTTCTAATAGTGCTCATCTTTCTGCTTGTGATAACAACGTAAAGGTAGAAAAAATTCCTACTATTCCTAGTATAATAACTAAAACCTTTTTTTGTGATACAGGGTTTGGGAAAATCAATTTCATTCTCGCATTTATTGATTGGAAGTTATTTTCTTCCAAGTATACAAATATTAATAATCTTGTCGATAAATTTAATTCAATTATTTATCAACTGTTTCATTTTTCGTTCCTAAGAAGATATTTATACTACTAATATAAATAACATTTGGCGAATTGTAAATGACCAAAAAAACTAAAGACTAGCTTATTGAAATGTTTTCGTTCATCAACCGTAGTAACAAATTTAAATAATACCGTTAATTTATTTGTCGATTAAACTGTTAGTTATGGTTGATCTATTCAAGATCACTGTTTCCCTGATAAATGGAAATTAAATTTTGACACTAATTTTTAAATTAGGCGACAGACGTGATATTAAAATGTCTACACTGTTCTCATCAGTCAATCATTTCGAAAATATTGGATTGTATTCTAACAAAGCAATTTTTCCAAAGTTTTTGATAAGTTGAACATCACCATTTTGTTAATGAACTTAGTACAGTGCTGGTTCAATCCGATAATTGTTGAATGGTTAACAGGTTTTTTTTAAACAGAAAGCAAATTGTCAAGGTCGACAGCTGTTACTCTAAAAAAAAATCATTTCTTACGGTGTCCCCCAGGGCTCTTGCATGGGACCTGTACTGTTTTTGATATTTGTCACCAACTGCCAAAGTTTATTGTATACGGAATATCTTAAAACTGTGAAAAATATTCAGAATTGTAATTTGATTCAGAATGATTTAAATGCCATTTAAGATTGATGTGGTAGAAATGTCCTGTTTCTGAATATTACTAAAAAAGTCATATCACTTTATAGAATTAAGTCAATCGATTTTGAATATCGCATCAATAATGATTTAATTAAAAGTCATTAATGACTTAGTAATAACATTTTTTAACAATCTAAGTTTTTGTGGACACATTTGTAATATTGTGAATCATGTCTGGAAAATATTGGTGTGTATATTGAAATTACGTAACAATTTGCCTTTCAGTTCTGTAAAAATTTTATATTTTAGAGTATTTTTCTCAAATTTGGTCCCTTTATATTAAAAATCACATCACTAATACTAAAAAACTTCAAATTAAATTTTTGAAAGTAATATATTATAAATTAGGCATTCAACGCTAACGGTATTATAATGCATTTGAACATGCCTACATTAAAAATAAACGTAAAATGTCTGATTTACTTCATATTCAAGCCGGTTCATGGTCAAATGAAATATTCTGATCTTGTTGAGTCACTTGATTTATGGAATTCAAGTTATCATTGGAACAATATGTTATTTAGAATTGGTTATTTTAAGACTTAATGTATCTATTACTTCTCTCTTGAATGACGCGTTATGTTAATATTTTACAATATGATTTATTTTACCCAAAACATTAATAGTGTTTGTAGCTGAGCACAATCTTCATTATATTCTACCAAAGTGGTTTAGATTTCTTAATCTAGAAAAAGTTTATTAGCGTAGTTAGCAAATAGTTTATTCTTACTCAATTTCTAATTGTTATTTTTATTTTCTTTCAAAAAGATGTAGTCTGTGTAATAAATGAGTAAATAAATAAATAGAAGGCACACCAGATGAATTTAACTTTAAAGCCAGCAATCTCCCCTTCTAGAACTTTTTAGCTGTTTTCAATTAAAGTTTTATTGTAATATTTACATATGCCATTAAACCTCCAACCACCATGAGGCTTTATTGTTAAAAGATCGGTTTTAATATTGCTAATTCCTCTCTTGTTTTTGATGTATTTTATTTTGTTTTGTACATTTTTCTAACTTAGGTTTCTTGTTAAATGGCAGAAGTTTAAGGACAGTCTTTGCAGTTACTTTTTCAATATCTGAGAGCAAGTTTTCCTCTTCTAAATCGCTCATTACACTTTCACTTGTAAAATTTCTTGTGTAACAAAAAGTAAATCAAGTATATATTTGTTATAAAACGATATTAGAAAGTGTACTGAACAAAGATAAAAAGAAATATTAAAAAATAACCATGCAATGAAATGGCATACTGTGAACAACAAAAACCAAACTCACAGTAAGGAAATTTCTGTTGATTTAACCTGAGTTGTTTCGTGATTGTCGTTGCTATCGTGTCATAGTTGTTTTGTCATAGTTTCTATAATTTCTGTCACAATGACAAAGTGTGTGTACGTCAGTTGCACAAATAATAAAAAAATGGATTATATCGACGTTGAGTCATCTACATGTAGGGGCAATTTTGGAATCATTTTATTCATATGGATTTTCCTTAAATTTTGCAATCAACGAATCAAGTATTAAACGAAATTATGAAGTAAACGTACAAAAATTATTGAAATTTTAATACTACGTAAACAAACCCAATAAACTATTATAATGTTACAATTTAAACGCTCATCTTAAAAGAAACTTATTTGGGGTCGTAGCAGCACTTTTTGAACTAATCTGTCAAAAAAGTAAAACGGCGGCTTCGTTAAATCACGACAGCCATGCCTCATTGCCAGTAATATATAACAGATGTGACATAGTTTTTTATTTCTGTAAACAATAATATCCTTAATATTTGCGTAAGATGCAATTCAGAAACGTATATGTCGTTCCGTGTAATTTGTGGAAAAGCATTGAAACGCATAAAGTATAATTTTCTATTGTTTAAATAAAACATAACCTTACATTCATAAGTGGTATTTTTTTAACTTTCCTTACAAGAAATCAATGTTTTCTAATACTATTCACTTAGTATATAGAAACAGGTTTAGTAAGTACAATATACAATAAATTAATGATTAACATGATACCATAGGAATACTACGATGTCAAAAAAATGTAAGTCGAGACACGTAGGTAGATATCTATTACACTTTATTGTGAATTTCTATGTGTTATTAGGATGATGTCAATGAAGATACTCATGACGAGCAAACGCAAAACAACAGCCCAATTCTTATTACCGAAGATTCAGATAATCCCCCACTTCAAAAGACCGAAAAGCAAAAATCAATTAACCACAGACGTGTTGGTCACCGTTCGAGATCATTTCAAAAGCCAAACCAACAAGAAGATCGTTATGATTTGATGGTCTGGAGGTAAATCAGCGTTTGATTGCCGAAAAATAATCAACGAAATACTTTTTGAAGCAGAAATGGGCACGCTTGCACCTCCTCGACTTACTTCTTTTTATGGGTATCTTGATCATAATTGAGGGTTTCAAATTACAGTAGTTATACTTCCAGTCCCCACTTTTCTCCCCAAGGAAGTTCCCTTCAACATCACTTCATGGAAGATATTCACTAAGTTATGGTCATTCGCAAATCGGAGGGCGAGCACAACTTCAAGGGGTGCTTCCAAATGCAAGGAGCAATTGATGAAACACAACAATCACGAGGAGGATTACCAGCAACCAAAGTTAGTGGATTATTTCAAGATACTAAGTCAGTAGTTGATTCCCTTTATGCATGTATTTTATGAATTAAAAATACAACTATCTACTTTAAGATTGTGTTGAGGCCATCGATGGAAAGCACCCGACAAACCTCCTAACAGTAGATCTCTGTATTTTAACTATAAGAAAATTTTAGCATTGCATTATTTGGATTTGTTGACGCTAATATTCACTGCTATTGACGTAGGTAAATATGGAAAAAATGGCGCAATATTCGACAATTGAAAGAAAATTATTGAAAGATACTTTGAATTTACCTGCAGACAAAGCTCTCCTGGTACTTATGAAGTTTTGCCTCAGGTTTTTGTTGGAGATAAAGCGTTTCCCTTACACAAAACATTTAATGCGACCTGAAAATACAATAACGAATAACGATGCAATTAAAATCTGCAATTACAGACTCAGCACAGCAAGACTGTTTAAAAATTGTTTTGGAATTTTGACAAGGAACGATACATGTCACAGGACCAAGGCCGATGAAAACAATCTACCTCCGCAAGAATTAAAGGATGTATTAGAAATAGTCAAATCTGCAACTTATTTGCCACTACAGATTAGAAATAAACCTTTAACTTATTTTAATTCAGAGGCTGGTTCGGTTGCGTAGCAATTACTAATGGTAATGAGGGGTAAACGAATCGTATAGTCATAAACTAGTTTAATTTTGATTGGCTTAGATATCAGTTGTAATTAAAATATACTATACCTAGGTACTCAAAATATTCTTATATAGAAATACAAATTATTATTATTGTATACCTGATTTGTTCATTTCTCCATTGGTTTCCTCCCATATATTATTTTTTCGTTGCTGATTGTAATAGTGGGGTCACTCATGTCACAAAGTTGGATATACTTTTGTACTAAACAAATTAATGCTTCTTCGTTCATTATAGTGTGTGGTATGAAATGAAAATTAGCACAGTTTCCTTAAGAGTATTATATCAGAACTGGTAAAATACTTCAAACTCGGCGGTATTCTTATCGATCCTACAAGTTAGAACACGCTCGACGGCCGGGTGTGCGCCCACTAGGGCGGTACGGATCAGCACGTTACGTTACCTGCCGGAGCGACCGGACACTTATAACGCCGTCAGGCCGGAGCGTACCGTGCGGTTAAGTGTGGGGTAATCGATTTATTTACGTGTGTTCCATTCCGTCCGTTTTTGATGTTACGCGCCGTGCCGGTCTACTGTGCGACAACCTTAAATCCCTTTATTCCTTTTTGTTCTTTTTTTTCTTTCTGTCTGTCTATTCTTTGAGATTTTCTGAGTATTTGAAACAATTCCTCTTTTTTCCGCATTTTCTCGTCTCAGATCCCGTACCTTCAGAGTCCGACATTTTCGTACTTAATGAACTCTGATGTAAAACGAACACAATAAAACAAAACTTTCTTTCCCAAATGTATTAAATTGAACACCGGAATTGAATATATGCAATTAATCAATGATTTAACTGATTACGATACAACACGTGCACGATTAAACAAAGTTATCTTTTTAGAATAAAAGAAAATTAAAACGACAAAAATAAAATGCGGTTCTTTATCGCTTACTGTTTATATACATAATTCCCTATCATTATTTATCACTCTTATCGAACACGTTGTTGTCTGTTTCACTATCGCAAGTCACAAATGTTTATAGTACATGAAAACTAAACTAAACCATCTATTATTTAATTATAATTATTTAAACTTAATTTAACACTATTAACCTCAGATCAAATTAAAAACATGTCCTACCTTACTGAGCGTAGGTATACAACCGAATTAAAGAAGATAAATTATTTTTTCTACAACCGTACGTAAAGTAACAACTGTAAGTACGCTAGTTGGTTAACTAAGGGCCAAATCCACAGTCGTCACTCAATCTCAAATCTGACTACACTACAATTTCCCTACAATTGAGATTAAGCAAGTCTTTCACTCAAATTTTGTATCCACAAACGTTTTAAATCGTGTACTTAAATTTTACTAGGTGAGAGTTGGGCAACGTTATTATTTTTAGGAAAATTTATTTATAAAATTTGATATGTTAATCACGTTATTGTGTGTATTAAGAATATTGACGGGTCCACGACGGAACAAAAATATGGATAAACCAGAAAAATATATGAGTGGAGTGGAAAAAACAATTTTTTGGAAATTATTAATAACTACAGAGACCGAATCACCGTAAAATTAAAGACGGGCAATTAGTTGCTGATTATTATATTTTTCTAGTGGATTTTACACATCTCTTATGTACTCCCTGTTATGTTAAAAATATTTTTACTTTTGCCTTGGAATCGCTAAACCGTAATCATCCACATGCCTAATAAAATCTACAAAATAGTAATAGTAATAGTAGTAATAGTAATAGTAACTTTATTTCCAATGGACAAAACATTTGTATAGGAAACGTCATATAAAAACACACTTTGATGTATAAAACAAATAACTAAACATTAACTAACATTGTTAAAAAGTCATTGGCGGAGTAAAGACACTTAGATATAAAAATTCTTTCAACAATCTTTTAAAATTTACTAAATGTTTACATGTTTTAATGTTTACTGGAAGTTTATTAAAAGCAATTAATCCTAGACTGTTTGGAGATTTATAAGTTTTGACGCATTTATTAAATGGAACGTGAAAGTTTTCTCTGCTGCGGGTGTCATGTTTATGTACATCCTTATTCAGAATAAAATTATTTCTGGTTTTGAAAACGTGTAGACACAGTTCGTATAGGTACATAGCTGGCAAAGTAAGTAAATTGAACTTGATAAAAATTGGTTTACAACTCTCAGTACTGGAAACTTTTTCTATGCAACGAATGATACGTTTTTGAGTTAAAAAAACTCCAGCAGAAGATGTGGACCCACCCCAAAAACAAATTCCATACCGCATTCTTGACTCTACAAGAGCATAATATATACGGATTATCTGTTGCTGTGTTAGAACACTACTTAGATTTTTTATTAAATATGAAATCGTTCTTAATTTAACAGCAAGATATTCACAATGGTGTTTCCAACTAAGAGTGTCATCAATGAATAATCCTAAAAATTTGACAGAATGTGATATAGGGACAGTTTCATTATCTACTTGCATTTCTATATCCGGGCAGTTATTATTCTGTCTATTGTGGAATCGCAAAAGTAGTTTTACCGGTATTTAAAAAGATATCATGTGAACAGAACCATCTATGTAGTGTAATGAGTGAATTATTAATTTTTTTTGCAATTCAATATTGTCTTGACTAGTTATAATTAAAGACGTGTCGTCGGCATATGTTATAACACCTGCTGGTAAATTTAATAAATCAATATTATTGATGTAGAGAATGAACAGAACTGGTCCCAGAATTGAACCCTGGGGTACGCCTCTCAAAGTTTTTGAGACCTCTGAGCAAGTCTCTCCACTGTAATTGTTATAATTATTAATAGTTACATATTGCAGTCTCTCAATTAAATATGACTTTATCCAATCAAAAGCCCGACCAGTAACCCCATAGTTATATAGTTTGGATAGTAATTTATCTTTATTAACACAGTCGAATGCCCTGCTGAGATCGCAGAAGATTCCAACGGGGCATTCCCCGTTATTTATCGCTTTTACAACTGAATCGTAGAATGTGTGAATTGCAGAACTAGTAGATCTACCACAACGAAATCCATGCTGACTGTTTGACAATATACTATTGTTAGTTAGAAATAATTCTAGCCTTTATATTAAATTCTAACAAGTCTATCCATAATATTATATTGTAACGTATAGAAAAAATAATATAAACTCTTATAAAATTAAAAAAACGTCCTAATTGTAAACAAATATTCAGTTCAGTCACAATTGAGTAACGTTTAAGTTTATATTTAAAGCCTTTAATAATTACTTAATTTTCTAACTGTCAATCTCAAAAATTAAATAATATTTAAGTGTCACTTGTTCATGGATACCGATTTTAAGTGAATACTTAAAATTGAGTGTAGGCTTCACTACATTTGAGATTGAGTGACGACTGTGGATTTGGCTCTAAAATTTCATTTTTAAAAGGCAGTGCCAAAAATAGTAAATTATTTTACTAGCAGTTAAACAATATAAGTGGGTTTTAACTCCAAGTGAAATATATTATTTTTTTTTTAAGGGTTTATTGCTAGTTTTTATGTGTTGTTTTCAAATTTTCGAGATTCTCGAGTGTAATAGTGACGTTTTATTCTCAACGAATCAAGTTGGTACTTTACTGTTACTACAGTATACAATAACATTCAGTAGGGACAGTATGCGTCGGCATTTTGAAGTTTAAAGGATAAGTTTTCATATCTCTGGTAGGACGTGGAAATCCATATAGATGGCGTTGTGATAAAACACTGTTGTGACACTGTCAATTCGCTTACATAATAACACGGTAAATAAGCTCAACTCTTTAATATTTGTTAACCTCAAATTCAAATCAAACACAAATTGCGATAAATAATCGTGCAATAATTTAATTAATTCGAAAATCTACAGTTTCAAGCACCAAATTTTACTTGTTTATTATAAAACACAAAATTTAGAACGATTTCAGCTAAGGACTTTATAAATATAAATAACCGCATTCTACTATATAATTTCAATAAATATGTATATGGAAAATGTTCACAGGGATGAATGAAGGTATACATTTATAAATTGTGACAAAGTACGATCCAACAAGACAGTAGCTTTAATTTTTTTCTCAAAAAGTTCTTCCAGTTCACAAACGTATTGGAAAAAATTATCATTGGGCATATACAACTTGCCAAACAGTTCGAGATTTTTGATCTGGTAGCTCCGGAACTGAGCATACAAAGAAGTTTCATGAGGTTTTTATGATCATTTGTATATTGTTTGCATACATAACAACTATGAACACTTAAACATTTTCGGATTAGGTAACCACAAGTGTGCTTGATGTTATGGCAACGGTAGTCACAGTCTTTTAAACTAATTATGAAATCTTGTGTTTCTAAAGATTCATTTTTTTCCACAGATCTCGAAATAGTGTCTAGAATTAATTTTAAGATCTCACCAAAATCTGGTTAACACTTTTAACGTGGAGAATGAAAGAGGTTTTGAGAAAATATCTTTTTGAAAGCTCTTCGAAATTGAATTGGTGTTGGGTTGACACAATTCCCACCTTGTTGTCTGATTGAAAAAAATTTTCAAGTGCATTCTGACACAAACGGCTTGTAAATAAATACTCAAATTCTTCAGACTTTAGTTTGTCACATAAAATAATCACACCTTTTATTGTAATTGCAAAACAACGAATAAATTTAACCTGACTTGTAATTTTTTTTGGTGTGCTTATATACTTTAAGTATTTGTAGAAATCGTAAACATTTCCTTAAAAAGTTTTCTGACATTCCAACCCCTTAAAAGCTTGCTTGTACAGTCAAAGTATTGCTTGTTCGTGAAGAATTCAGAATATCAAAAAGTTTGTCAAATTCTTTATCGAGTTGCCTAAAATGTACATATTCCGTCATTCCTGCTGCTACAGTTGCACTTAAAACTTGAGTTGCAAGAGAAACCTTCATTTTTTTCATATTTTACAGATGAATATGAGAGTTTGTGAGTTTTGGTGCTAATCTTCTTAAACATTCTACGTCGCTATTATAAAATGTTGTAATAAAATTCCATGATGTTCTTTTTTGATCGAAACACAGGATGTTTCTTTTAAATTATTGCGCCCAGCCTTTATCACGTAAACACATTTCTCGGATTATCTTCTGTCCCTTTCAAGAGATTAGATACACTTATGTTACTTGCACCCATATCATTAACAATCACTCTTATTCGTAAACCTATATTTTTTAATTTAACAATACTTGCTTTAATAATAACACGTAATTGCAGGTGTGCAAGTGTTATGGACAAAAAATATGATAACGCCTGCTTCCAGTTGGTGGATATCTCTTTCACCATAATCACCAAAACATTCCGAGAGGGTGCAAACACTTTTTCTTCTCCAAGATCCTGAAAACCGCCAACTTTATCTTTCCGAATATTATAAAACAAATGCGACTTGATTGCTATTTCATCTAAACACAGAAAACAACTTTTTTCAAGCTTTTCTTGGACCGCATGAAACATTTTTCATTAAACTCTGATTTAAAATGTATGTTCTCCGTTAACCTATTTAAGGTTCTCTTTGTGGGTAACAGTTTCCTTAATTCTCTGTAAGCTTTCGATCCTATGAAATAAATTCTAAGACAGGTCTGTACAAATGCTTTCGTATATCTCCTTTGATGAGAGAATTTATTATGAAACTCAGCCAGAAATTTAACAAATTTGGAACACTCTGGTGCTAAAAACTTGTCACATAATTCCTTGAAATATTCTAAGGAGGCAGTGTCTACAAGGCAGTTCTTAGTTTTCTTTACTCTTGCATTCTCGCTTTCACATAATGTACTTGGATTCTTAATTTGCACTTTTGGGGTGAGCGGCTATTTAATTTTTAGAGTTTGGGTACAACTATTCAAATATAAGTGACGCAGTCGGTTGTTTCGTTTCAACCACCATTTGTATCGATGTCTGATATGATAGGTCTAATAAAATTCAGTAATTTACTACCACAACGTATACTACAATAGTTATTTACGTGACATGTGCGTAAACAGATCCTTTCGGAATGAGTGCCGGTTTGACAGCACGAATTCCCGAATACTGTTTACGCACAAGTTGCGTATGCTATTTTTGCACAATATTTTTTTAAATTCGGACTTTCAAATTTCTGATATTATGACATTCAAACCACAAAATCTAATTAGTGAGCATACACCAGTCTGAGTTAACCTATTTATTTGTCAAACTTTTATTTGAAGATTTGAATTGTTTTTCGGTATTTACAATAAATACAAGATGCGTAAATTGGATTCTAAATAACGAACAATGTAAGTACATCAACAGTTTGTGTGTACAACGAACGCTAGTAGTTCTTTCTACATAAAAGTGACAAATAATATTCAAACTGTCGTTCGTCATTTCAAATTTTCAATTATCAATTATTAACAAATTTGAAGGAGTTTTTGCTATAGCAGGGATGTAAAGTGATTTCTCGTAACTGAAATTGTGTGCTTATGCAAATATTTTTGTAGCAAACTGTTCTACTAACTAAAATAAGGGAATACCTATCACGTTTACTCATATTTGGTGTTTGTGTAGTAAAATTGTTTTCTGTACACTTTCAGCACCACTTTGTAATATTATTAGGAAGAGAATTTATATTAATATTTAACAGTAAATGTTAAAACTTATATGCCAAAACTACTAATATATCTGAGTCTTCAATTTAAGCGGCGTCCTTGTTTTACTACTACCTACTACTGTTTTACGAACGTCGAGAACAATTTAGTTTTAATAAAGTTGCACCATTTCCTATAAATATTATTTATGGAACTAAAATACCTACACACTAAGATTTTTTATTGTGAGACAAAAGTGAAAATATTTCTAGCAATGTTTTTTAAATTTTTAATGGCTATGACTACGCTACTACCGGGAAACGTAGAAAGTCCTACCAACTGGCTGTCATGCGCGAGGTAAATTTTATCATTAAGGATATGCGATCTGTCCTTACTGAATGTTATTGTATACTGTGCTGTTACATTCATAATATGCATAGACATTTATACGTAGTACTAGATTGCACTGGCACAAAATTGTGGAGCTCAAGGTCAGTCATCCGCCATTTGTAAAGTAGGCAAAGAACAATTTCTGAAGTGCTCTGGTAAAGTGAACGTTTATTAATCCTTTCTGTTTTGTTTTCTACATAATAATAGAAAGTGCCAAAAATGTAGTTAAAAACATGCCAGTTTCGTGTTCAGCATTTGGATGCACAAATAGGCATAGCCGAAACAGTGAAATTCATTTTTCACGTTATTTTGTTACTGTATTCAACAATGGTTGTAATTAACTTTTTAATAATTTTAGATTTCCGCTAAAATACTCTCTTCTCAATAAGAAATCGTTGCAAGCGTTAAAAGGCGAAATTTTATTCCAACTGCAGCTAGTCGAGTTTGTAGTGACCACGTTAGAGAAAATGATTATGTGCACCCAAGCAATATTATTTCATATCGTAAGGTATTAAAGCAGATGCTGTACCTTCCATTTTTTCTGGATTTCCATGTTACTATAATATAAAAGTTAAGGAAAAGAGGAGACCACTTATTTGGATCCAACAACCTCAAGTTTGCGTTAAGTTTACATTATTATTCACCTAAGGCGTATATGTTTTGCAGGTATGTTTATATTGTATTCTTAATTTTATGTATCATAATGTCAATTTTATTTTCAGAAAAATTTTAAAGTTATCGCATCCCAGTTCAATTCAAAATGGACATTAACTGTAGATGCTGAGCCTGAATTTTTTTGGTGTGTTTTGAATACTTACGTAAGATACCATCCCACTCGAAGGATTGCAATTTAGTGTTTGATGGGATGGCTATACGAAAGGGTATAAACTGGAATACTAAGTTAGGAAAATTTGAAGGTTTTTGTGACTTTGGGAATTTGTTACAATTAGAACGAGATCAAACTGAGGCCACTGAAGCATTAGTATTTATGTTAGTAGCTTTAAATGGGCAGTGGAAACTTCCGGTTGGTTATTTTTCCATGTACGGAGTAGTTCAAACACACAAGCACAAATGGTAAAAACTATATTACGACTGTCGGCAGAAGCAGGATTACGTGTTTGGGGTGTAACAGCAGATTGTTGTGCAATGAATCTAGCTACGTTCACGTTACTTGGTTGTAACATCTATGCCAATTCATATATCAATTTAAAAACTTCATTTAAACATCCCACAACAAGTGATCCTGTATTTGTAATACCAGATGCTTGTCATACTTTAAAATTAGCAAGGAATTCGTTAGGAAACAATAATTTTATTAGTAGTAAAGGCAAAGTTGAATGGAAATACATAGAAAATGTGCATAAATTCCATGGTGAGCTTTGCTTAAAATTTGCAAATAAATTATCTGCAAAACATATATTATACAAAGACAACAAAATGAAAGTGAAACTTGCAGCTCAAACACTTAGTTCTTCTATAGCCGACACAATCGAATTCTTAAAGAATAGCCAAATTAAAGAATTTCAAAATTCTGATGCTACAGTAGAATTTATTAGAATTATAGACAGACTGTTTGACTTTCTTAATAGTAGAAGTCCGTTTAAAAAGGCTACGAAAACCGATTTTTAAACATGACTTAAAGAACCTAAAGAAAATTATTATTCCTAAATTAATTATTTATATAGTCTGAGAAATGAAAAGAAATCACTCATTTGTTATAGTTTACAAAAAACTTTTATACTAGGTTTTTTGTGTTGCTATAAAGTCAATTTTGAATATTTCCGAAGCAATTTTTTTTACAGTCTGATTATTTCAAATACATATTAACTTATAAGTTTTCACAGGACCATCTAGAATTATTTTTTTCTTATAGTAAGAAAACGATTTGGAAATAATAATAATCCCAGTGTTAATCATCTAAAAAGTGCATTCAGAAGAATTCTTTTTAAAAAAATAGTTTAAAAAATGTGTCTACTGGAAATTGTTTATCATTTGAAGAAACTGGTTTAGGAAGCATATTCGAAATAAGATGGCCTAGTAAAGTTTTTTCAAATCAAAATAATTAATGGAGGAGGTTACTGGTCAAATAGTTACTTCTTCTCAAAACGATTTGTATAGGGACAACATAATTTTGTATGTTTGTGGTTTTATAGTTAGAACGCTAATTACTACTATAAACTGTAATTATTGCATTGATGTGTTGCAACATGATTTTAAAGTAGATCATGCTTATTCGAAAATTGATATTTGTGCAAATCTAACACATTTTAAAAACAGAGGAGGGTTATTGTTTCCTTCTAAAGATGTTTTTGAAATTGTAAAATGTGCTGAAATTCGCTTGAATGCTGTTACAAATCATTTCAAACAATTAAATACTAGTTGTAATTTAGTAGATACAATTTGTTACACGGTGAAAAATTTATTATTCGATAAAGTATTTAAAAATATACAATGTCAAGATGATTTCTTATGGTCACACAAATTACTTTTAATTTAGAAAATTGTAAAGCAATTTATTAAAATACGCCTTCATTCAATTGCAAAACAATGTAATGATAGAGTAAGTTCTAGACATAAATTAAATAAATCTACTTTATTTAGAAATGAATAAAAACCAAAAAATTCCCATAACACTGTGTTTTATTTTGCCTACGATGTAACGGGTTGCCTAACCTATCACAAGATTCAAATTTTATGCATTCACTAAGCGCAAAGTTCGTCATCTAGTACTACGTATAAATATCTATGATAATATGACATAACCAAGGTACCAACCTCTAAACAAAAGAACAGTTGCTTTTAAGGTTTAGGTAGTAAATAGTTTACTAGAGTTAAACAATATAATTGTTGAATTCAAAATTAAGTGAAACATTTATATTTTTTAACTCCAAGTGAAATATATTATTTTTTCTTCAAGCGTTTATTGCTAGTTTACATGTGTTATTTTCAAATTTTTGAGATTCTCGAGTGTTATAGTGACGTATTTTATTTTGACAAATCAAGTTGGTACTTTCCTGTTACATTTATACTATGACATAGCCGAGGTACCAACCTCTAAATAGTTGCGAAAACAAAAAACTGTTGTTTTAATGTTTAGACAGTAAAAGGGTTTTTAGCGTCTGTCAGTAGTTTAATAATATGCGTTTTATTGTTGCTTGAATAAAAACCTTTTAGCGTCTGCCAGTAGTTCAATAATATGTCGTTTATTATCGCTTGAAAAAGTTCTTTACACACTCTAGAGCGTAAAAAGTAACAATATTTCTGGTCTATATCATTTCGCTACTATTGACAATCTCCAACCCCCATGTTTCATTACCGCAAGCAGATAACCGCCAGCTTGTGCTAACATAGATGCTGAAGATCGTCGAAAGCAGTGGCCTGTGTAAAGTTGTGGATTGGTTTAATTTAAATATTTTGCGATTTGTTATGGTGGTGTTTTAAAAATAATGGTCATGTGGTGGTTTTAAAGCGATATACTTTCAGTAGAAGGATAAATAATCAATACTACTATCGCTTGGATTTAAAACTGTAAACACTTTTTTCAATATCAGTTTTAGTATCGGAAATCCTTATTGTTAAGACACATATCTATTTTTATTAAGTGTGGGTAATTAAATAAAACTCATGCAAACGTTGACGTTTACTTTATTACCGCTCAAACCCGAATGGCGTACGGAGTAACATATATGCACAAATTGTGGGGAAACCACGGAAAACCCAACATCTTTCCTTTAACAAAAAATGTTTATACATCTATTTTCACAAAAATACAAACCACTCTTAACCTAATAAAATCTTTGTAAAAGCATTAACTTCTTAATTATAACCCAGCCTGTTAATAGGTTTTAGATTTCTGCTTGGGTCTGATATTTTTTCGACAATTCTAACATTAGCAGAGTCAAAATTGGCATTGAAATTTTATTTGCTTTTAGAGGTTTAATTTGATTCAAATGACGAGCCCATGCTACCTTTAACTCTGGAATGTTAATCGTATACATGTTAGTACTGGACCTACTAGCTATTATCCCTTTTCTCCAGGTTATCTTATTGTTTTGATATTCTCTACTAATACAGTATCTCCTACTCTAAATACAATATTTCTTCTACCCTTAAAATACTTAATTCTATTACTGAAATTCTTACTTACGTTGTCTTTCACATTATTTGATGGCAACAACAAATTAAAACGATTTTTACCTTATGACTAAACATTAATTCTGCAGGAGCGACTCCGGTAGTACTGTGTTTTGAATTTCGGTAATCAAAAAGAAAGCGACATAAATATAAATCAATATCGGTTATTCTTTCTGATTCTGCTTTCTTTAAAGCATTTTTTTATAATTTTGACTGAGGCCTCTGCTGCGTCATTAGGTAAGGTGGTGACAAGTAGTGCTGAATGCCATTCATTTTTAAGAAATGTTTAAATTCTGAACTTTTGAATTGCGTGCCATTATCTGACACAAGAACCTTTGGCAATCCAAATCTCGCAAAAACGTGCCTCAAAACTCTTGTTGTTGCTAACGTAGTTGTAGATTGCATGATAAATGTTTCTACCCATTTAGAATACGCATCTACAATAACTAAACAAAATTTGTTAAGAAAAGACCCACAGAAATCTATACGTACTCTTTCCCATGCCGTTTCAGGCCATGGCCAGTTAGGTAATTCTGCTTTTGGTGGGCTACACGTAATTAAAGAGCATGCACTGCATTGCTTAGCAGTGTTCTCAATATCTCGATCAATATTTGGCCACCAAAATAACATCGAGCTATTGACTTCATTTTATTGATGCCTAAATAAGTGTTATGAAGATGATTTAAAACATTTTGTTTTAGTTTTTGTGGAATGACTACTCTGTTATGCCATAACAGACAATCAGCTTCTATACTTAGCTCAAATCTTTTGAAACAAATTGTTTTATCTCCTCGTTGTTATAAGAATATGATGGCCAACTACCTGACCTGACAAAATATATAATTTGAGATAAAAAATTATCTTTTTAGTTTCACGCATAATATCGCTTACAGTAATTCATTAATGCTATTAAAATAATTTTGGCAATCAAAATCTACAATTTCCCAATCACTTGTATTGTCTTCAATGGGTAATCTAGAAAGACTGTCTGCTGTAATACTCTCAGACTTAACTATTCAATTTTATAGTTATAATTGGATAAAATGACTGCCCATCTACGTAGACGATTTGCAGTAAATTGGGAATACCTTTATTCGGGTTGAATATATTAATTAAAGGTTTGTGATCTGTTACCAAAATAAAATTATTGCCATACAAATACTCGTTGAATTTACAGAGTCCGTAAATAATTGCCAAACCCTCCTTTTCAATCTGAGAATATTTTTTTTTGTTTCACTTAAGGTTCACGACGCATACGCGATGGGTTTGTCAATTTTATTTTCAGTATGACAAATTATAGCTCCTATTCCGTAATCAGAAGCATCCACAATCAACTTTAGAGGTAAATCAGGCTGAAAATGAACCAATACCTGCTCTGAAGTTAATTGTGTTTTTATAAATTTAAAGGCTGGATCGCACATCTCCGACCAGTGCCATTTTACATTCTGCTTTAGCAATTTATAAAGAGGATAAAGTTCTGTGTACAAATTTTTTATAAATTTTCCATAATAATTAATAAGGCCCAAAAAAGATTTCAAATATGTTACTGTTTTCGGAATAGGTGCGTTCAATATGGCGTTAATTTTACTTTGACATGGGTGTAGCCCTTCGGCATCAATTACGTAACCTAAGTAATTTACCGACTTTTGAAAAAATGACATTTTCTAAACAAATTTTTAAACCACTATTTTGCAATATTGTCAACACTCGATACAACCTGTCTAAATGCACTTGTTTTGAGGCACCAGTTATTAGTATATCATCGATAAAACAAACCACGCCATCTAATCCCGACAGCAGAGTCTCCATGGTTTTCTGAAAAATTCCTGGAGCAGATGCCACTCCAAACGGAAGATGGTTATACTAAAATAAACCTTTATGAATAGTGATTGTTACTAATTTTTTGATTCGTCTTCTAATGAAAGTTGCTGATATGCATTAGTTAAGTCTAGTTTAGTGAATTCTTTACCTCCTGCTAATTTAGAAAATAACTCGTCTTGCTTAGGCAACGGATACTGATTTACCTCCAGATGTGGATTAATTGTTATTTTAAAGTCGCCGCACAGTCTGATACTTCCATTTTTTTTTTATCACCCGTACTATTGGAGTGCCCCATTCTGCATAATCAACGGCCTTAATGATGTCCAACTCTAACAATCGCTTTAACTCACATTCCACTTTCTCTTTCATTACAAATGGTAACGATCTAGCTCTAAAAAACTTAGGAATAACAGAATCATTTTTAATTTTAGCTTACAAACACCTTTATTAAAATTACCCAAACCTGGTTCAAAAAAGTTGTGAATATTTTAGTGTTAATTCATTAATAAAATTACATTTTTATATCATTTACTTCTGCTATGCCCAAATTGAACGCAATTAAAATCTTTTCCTAAAATTGGTGGCCCACCATTATCGACAACATAAAATTTAACGTTTCCGATTTAGTATTATAAGAAATATTTAATTTAATAGATGCTAACGGAGTAAATTTTTGGCCTGTATAAACTGATAATATTTACTAATTTCACCTATTTTGTACATTGAAAAATTCTTATTATAAAATGTTTTCGAAATAGCTGATATACTTGCACCTGTATCTAATTGAAATTTTAAATAATTTATCATTAATTAATACATTTAAAAATAGGTTCGAGTAATCGCTATTCGATCTCAATGTAAACAAATTATCATTGCATTCTTCAACATAATTTTGTGAATGTGAAGTATTTTTAAAATGTTTATTCCATTGACTTTTTACGATTAAAGTGTACATTCTTATCTGGACAAACTGGTGCTACGTTTGCAAATGCCAATAAATACAATTTCGATATCAACATACATTTTTCGGATGATTGTATCGCGCACAAACCTCACATTTTACTTGTTCTATTCTACTACCGGTTGCGTTATCTCTGCCCAAATCTGTTTGGATTTGGTGGTTTTGATAACCTTGCATGTTTAACGTGATGAACTTCTTGCTTGATATTTACCATTTGGGTTTTTTATTAGCGGCCTCCTTACCCAATGCAATGCGAATTGAACCTTCGAACGTTAATTTATTATCTTCTTCGAATAAACGGTCCAAAATAGGTCCATTTTCGAACCCTAAGATAAACCGATCTCGAACACACCTTTAGTTTCTCTTTAAATTCACAATTAACCGCGAGACTTCTTACACGAGCAACCCATTCACTCACGGTTTCGATTGAAGATTTAACTGCATTGTAAAATTTGTACTTTTCCGCAAAAATAGATTGCTTGGCACCAAAATGAACATCAAAAACTTCGATTAATTGATCAAATGTTTTTTCTTCCGGTTTATTTGGAATACATAAATGGAACATTAACCGGTATGAATCTTCTGTTAATAAATTTAAAAAAATTGCCCGCATTCTATTTACATCTGTAATGCCGTTTGCACTAAAGTAATTATTTAATCGCTGTTTAAAAATTGTCCATTCGTTTACATTTACATCGAATTCTCTTAAATGTCCGATTAAACTATTTATTCCTGTACTTACAGTAACAGGTGTTTCTGACGTATCCGGCATTTTATTTAAGTCACAAATACTGTTATTAATTATTATTAAATTTTCACATATTTTTCATTTTGTCCTCGTCGCCAATTTATGTTAAGACACATAACTATTTTTATTAAGTGTGGGTAATTAAATGAAACTCATGCAAGCGTTGACGTTTACTTTGCACAAACTGTGGGAAACCATGGAAAACCCAACACATCGTATAATAAACTATTACCAATATAAGTATACATCAAAAACTCTGAATACGGAGCCTCATTTATAAATCGGATAAAATGCTCTTTTTCAAATATTCCCGATTTCTTTGCTTTATAACCTTTGTTCTTTTGTTTTAAAAATGCTATTAATTTATGGTATGTATGTCTACGTTATTTTTAATCTTCAAAGTGCTTTTAAACACTGAATAGAAAGACCATAATGTTGCTGGTTTATAACTTTGCAATTTATCAGAAAAGTAAGCCAGTAAGACACTTTCGAAATATTTATTTATTTTGTTCCGTTGACACCAATCAATGAACAAACTGTACTGCCTTTCATATGTATCGACTGACTTCTTGGGTAGAAGACTCAAAGTTGCAGCTTTTGCAGTTTCAGTTACATCAGGCGGTGTACTTTCTATATCCGACATTTGTAACTGCACAAATGATCTCTGTTTAACTCCTTTAGATTTTTTTTTGTAAATAATTTTGAGGTTATCTTAAAGCATTCAATAATTCTTTTACCTACTTTGTGATACAAAACAAAACGGTAAAATACGGTTTTGCTTTTGAAATTGCAACTGAAGCTTTTAATCTTGAGAAACACCACATAAAAACACAAAAAAAAACCGGAAAAGAAACCTCTATATTTACTACGATCAATTGCGCCAACTTAAATTAAATAGAATTTCAATGAATTACCCTAACAGTTTAGTTCAGTAGCACTTCTTTAAGCGATAATAAACGGCACATTATTGAACTACTGGCAGACGCTAAAACACTTTTTACTGTCTAAACATTAAAAGCAACAGTACTTTTGTTTTCACAATCATTATGTTACCTCGGTTATGTCAATATGAATGTTACACTAAAAGTGATTCGTCGAGAATAAAACGTCACTATAACATTCGTGAATCTCCAAAATTTGAAAATAACACATGAAAATTAGCAAGAAAAAGTAATATATTTTATTTGGAGTTAGAAAATATAATTGTTTAACTCTTATATAAAATCATCTACTATTCATTTGTTCAATGATAACTTTAGATAACTTTAAGCAACGCTTAAAACTTAGATGCAATTGTTAAAACCATAGCAACGATTGTTTTTAAGCATTACTTAAGTATAAGTCGTGTTGGTGCAAACGGCAATACCTAAAATAGAATCTTTTATGCACAACTTAAACAGTAACAATTGTTACTGCCATTATTTATCATATATTTTTTTCCGACATTGCAAAGAAAAGATATTTTTAATTTGAAGCTTTCAATACTGCTGATTTTTTTGCATTTATTATATCAACTATTTTGCATCTTTAAAGAACAATTACCCAAGCACATATGTCGACATTATATTTCATCATGACGGTCGATTTTAACAGAATAAATTGACCTCAATGTTGAAGATTTATATTAATTGAAAAAGGCAACAAATACGTTTTTTGATAACTTCTTTAATTTGCGATCTCAGCACCATTCCTAAACGCTCTAAATTGTTTTGAATAATTTGAAGGATTTTAATTTTAGTGTATTTAGGTAGTTAATATTATTAGTTAGGATAGGATTTAATTAGATATTTTTATTTTATTTTTATTAATTATACAGTGAAACCTCTATTTTCGGCCACCTCTAAAACCGGCCAAGTTTTCCAAGTCAAACATCAATTATACGGAAATATCGATATTAATGACCCTTTTAATAGCGACCATCTCTCAATAACGGCCACGTCCACTTATTTGTAAACTTTCTTGAAAAAATACATGTATATCTACTTCCCATTTCCGGCCATTCTTAAGTAAGGTTATTAGTAGACAACAGCTTAGCGTTCAAGTTGTGCATAATATATATTTGTTTCATTGTGTGAGGCTTAAGTAATTACCGGTATTTAAGAACGGATTTAAAGAATTTGTTTAATTTACAATAGACGTCATTACAGAGAAAGTGCAATTAAAAGACTCATTAAGCTCACCCCAAAAATCGTATTTTGCGTACATAGTTTGAGTTAATATGTTCAACAGTGCTGTTACATATAGACGTACAGAAAAATTACAATGTCGCTATAAAGAAAACGTTTGTCTCTTAAAGAGAAAATTAATATAATTGTAGAAAGTAAAAAGTTCAACACCAGTGCTAGAAAGTTGTCTGAAAAATTTAGTGTTGGAAGAACACAAGTTAACAATATTTTAAAAACAAATGTGATTTAAAAACTATTTGAAGAAGGTTCCAATACAGAGCAGAAGAGAAAATTTCCTAGAACTTAAATTTTAAAAATTGAGTAGTTTACAATTGGTTTTGTAAAGCTAGGAATAAAAATATCCCTATATCTGGACATTTAAGAAAAGAGAAAGCATTGGAAATAGCGATAAATTTAAAAATGACGGATTTTAAAGCTTTAAATGGGTGGCTTGAGAAATTTTGTCAAAGACATAACATAACCTTAAAAAATTGCGGGGAGTCAGCTGATATTAACCTGGACACTGTTGAAGCTTGGAAAACAAAGCTGTCAGTAATATTAAAAGAGTATTCACCCAAAAATGTGTACAATGCTGAGGAGACCGGACTTTTTACCTTGCGATGCCAAACAAAACGTTATTTTTAAAAACAATAAATGTAGTGGTAAAAAGCTGCAAAACAAAGATTGACAATTTTATTTTGTACAAATATGGAAGGTGATAAGAAAATCCGTTAATCATTGGAAAAAGTAAACACCCAAGATGCTTTAAGGGCTCTCATATCAACAAATTGCCTTTAGAATGGGTATCTAATAAAAAATTTTAGATGACGGTAGAGATTAAAACTTCCTGGCTAAAAAAATTGATGAAAAATTGGAAAAAGAAAATAGAAAAGTCTTATTATTTCTGGATAATGCCACGTGTCATCCCAAAGTGACTCTTGAAAATGTGAAGATTTTTTTTCTACCTCCAAACACCACATCCCATTGCCAGCCAGTGGATCTAGGAATTATCCAAAACTTTAATATGGCCTACAGGAAGTTTTAATCAAAAGTTGCTAACATTCACAAATACCAAACGTCCTTTTGAAGATGCGGAAAAAGTATCAATTTAACCAGCGCTTTAGTTTGAATATCAGTAGCCTGGAAAACGTTTTGCCTATTACAATTGCTAAATGTTTTGCGAAAGCAGGATTCTCGGAAAAGATTCTGCAAGAACATTTTGACAAAGAAGACAAAATTCCACACGCTCAGCTTTTTCCAGTATTACTAGAAGGTAATCAACGTGTAAGCTTTGAAAATTATGCATCTATTGATTATGATATTTTGACCGAAAGCCCCAATTTAAGTATTCAAGATATAATCAGTGAATTAGACTATAGTGAAGGCTGTGATTCAAACAATGAAAGTGGTGCAAAAGAATCCAAAGTTTTACGTCAAACATTAAAGATATGGGTGAAGTGTGTGAAAACTAAGAGATGTGCAAAGTTTTCTATTTACTAATAATAAGAGTGAGCTAGCGGTAGTAGTACTTTAAATTTTATCAAAATGTGAATCTTCTGTTTTACAAACTAAACTAACAATGTAAAACAAACCTCAATACAAAAACACTTCACAAAAATATAATTGAATGGTATATATATGTATATATATATATATATTTCATTAATCAGTACAGAAAATGAAACTGGAGATTCCTTGCAAAATTTAAAGGGGTGTTTAACATTAAAACAATTTCATTAAAGCCTCCCCTGAAGAGTTACAGCCCCTTAAAGATGTGTAAAAATTCACATTAATCGATTTTAATATATATATGTAATTAATTATTGTAATAGGTATAACAAGCAATTAAAGAATAGGTACATATTACGTAAATGTATGTATTATGTATCCAATATGTGTATCTCTTCCATTATTATATCGTCTAATTATTTAATATTGCATCAGCACATTTATAGTTATTTTTTAATGCAGATATATAGTATTCTATAGCAAACCGTATTATGTTCCATACTTAAAATATTTTAATAAACAACGCATAGAAATTATTTTTTTTCCTCCTAATAACGGCCACCTCTATATACCGGTCAGTTTTGCCGCAAATTTTAGTGACCGCTATTTAGAGGTTTTACTGTAGTTTATTGTAGATTAGCTGTAAATAGCGATTTCTGCGGCAATAAATCAACCGTTACGGTGCTAGCAGCCTTGCAAAGTTTTGGGGATGCAATTATAATCGCTCTCATTATCACTCACTTTTTGTTTATAACAACGATTACAACGATTATTAATTAGTAACAAAGCGATGATTATTGATACTTCAATAAAACAAAGTTTGAAACGCATTTAAACTCTGATAATTTTATAAATATCAACTAATATGAACTGGTCAAATTTAATTCACTAAATTGTTTTTGTATTCGTTGTCTGCGATGAATATCTGCAAAGTGCATATTATGGCTATTCTGTATCTATTGTATCAAGAAAAATTGAAATAATTTGAAAAAATGGAATAAAAATTCTTGACAATGTCAATTTGTTTCATTCTTACAACAAATCTAACAATACTTTAAAGAGATTTTTCGGACAGTAAATACATTTGTTTAAACACTATATTTTCAGTAATGGAATTTTTAAATGGTATTATTATATAAAAAAAGATAAGTAGTAAATATTAGAATGAAACACGTATCACAATATTCAATTACGTTGTTAGTAAAAAAGTAACACAAAATCCTTTTATTAAATTTGCAAGATTATTTTCCTCTCACATTAACGTAAAGCTTGAATACAGGTCCGTTCTATATTCTAAGAGAGGAAATAGGAGATGAGATATGAATAAATAAACTAGATTCTAAATATATGCATATAATGCTTTTGAAAAGTAATAAATGTAATGGAAATTATTTTTCTTTGACTTGGCAGTTCAAGCGTGAATTGCTTTTATCGACATTGTCACATTAATTTGACATTTTCTAAAATCAATTCTTTTGAATCTATTAGCAATTCAATTTACGAGAGTACAAATAAAGGAGATAGTCCTTTATCTGGGGTTAGAATCGGCAATACACTGCCAAGATAACCCAATGAGCTTTATGCGCCATTAGTTCATTACGCAATCACCAGGGGTTAAACAAGAGCCTAATACTTCACTGACCCTATCTGATACAGGGTTTAGTTAATATCCAAAAGTTCTACTTTCTAGAAGAGGAATTTAGTTGTTATTAATCCTGTTTAATCCCAAATTTAGATATAATGCGTCAAGTTGAAGATGTAGTTTAGCAAGCGTTAGTAATTATTTTTACCTAGTTTGACACATTTTCAATCGAAGAAATAAGGTGAGATCAAAGAAAACCTAAAGCTTAAACTACAAACACATACAGGGACTACATATGCATCTATTTTATTACGCTCAGATGCAGACTATAAACATTAAATTTAATGGATCTACCATACGCATACGGTTCTAAAATTAAATATACCTGTACATTGTAAAACTATTACAAACATACAGCGCATACGTACATACATCCGATACGTACCTATGGTGAAATTACTAGCTGTTACAACGAAAATACATCATCAACTTTAAAAGAACATATACATATATCGTATAAAATGGATATAAAGCACTCTTTTCTAGCGCATACTGTTAAATATTTCAACACTCACAAAATTGTAACACAACATACATAGTTTCGTTTATAATCGCTTTGTTCATGATTGAACGTATTTTCGGTGTAATGGCGTCTATTTCATTTTAAAATAAACTACTTTTTTTCATTAAAGTACAAAGCATAATCATCAATTAAATTACGATAAGTGTTTGTGATATATGCGCATTTGTCCAAAATATTTTATCGTAAAGATAAGAAGCGTTAACAACACATTATTCACATTTAGTTAAATGAACTTAATATACTATACAAAATCCGTTCTGTAGTGAAATGTAATCCGTGATTAACTTTTTAAATGCAGAAAATTCCGGTTACAGAACGAAAACGAAATGAAAATTGTGCATTCAGTTTAGGGATTCCAATGTATTTAAGAAAAAGTTCCCTGGTAATCTCTGAAAATGGATTAATCATTTGCAACCACTTTCACAATGTTCCTTAAAAATGTGTTAAAAATCACATAGGGAATTGTGTCTAAAACGACATACTTTTTCTTTGAATATCTGCGAAAACCTTACCGCGAGTGAAAAAATGAAATTTGGAGAATTTATTATTCAAACACGTAAGAACATTAGGCGCTCCATAAAAATTAAGTTTGTATCTTGTAACAAAAAAAATTAAAGTAATTAAGGTACTGTTATGTCATTTTATCAGCATATACTAAGCTAAAATGACAAACTCCTATCAAACTACACAATTCACAAACAATCACACGCTGTGTGGCACCAGTTCTTACACAACTGACATTGATCCACTTTTCTTTGGCTTTTGAATGGGAATATACTTTATTGCAATATATGCATGCAACGTCTTTATCATCATCATTATAGCTGTTTGGAAAATTAGATTCGTTGTCGCTTTCAATTAAAATTTCACTGCCTTGACAGCTTTTCGCTCCTGTTGTCTTCTGTCTTTGAGCTGTTTTTCTTCATATTTTTTTTTAATCTCTGCAATGTAGGGAGACGTTTTTAGCACACTAGCAGTTTGCGTTTTACGTTTTCTTTTATTGTTGTTGTTCTGCATAACTGAAGTGGTTTCAATAAGAAAACGATATTGTTTTTAAAAATATTTAAACTGCTAGAGTCTGCCATAGGATCACAGCCATTTTCTTCTGAAATTTCCGGTGTATCTTGAGTTTTAAAAATTACAGAAGTGGAAGCAACAGTATCAATTTTTCGATTTTCTGGACTATATGTTACTAAACTAGGTGCAAATTGATGCTCCGGGAAGATATCAGAATTCATGGGGTAAATTCCCGTTTCCAAAGCTTAAAATAGCATTTGCAATCGTAGCAGCTTTGCCATAAGCCTCTGAGTAACCTGAAATTGCGTCACTGTTCTACCCGGATTATTCATTAACCATTTCCTGGTTCTAGTAGGTTGACAAAGATGAAAAAATGTTACATCCAAAGACTGAATACGATGCAGAGAATAATAGCTCTATTTTCTTTAGCGTAATTTAGTGCTCCAAAATGTTTGTGGCTTCCATGTCCATCGATAATTAACAAAACCTTGGAGAAGCATGCAAATATTTTACAAAATGACAAAGCCATTTTAAAACTAACTCTACCACCATCCAACCAGATTCTTGCACCAATGAGTTCCTGGTGGAGCTTTATCAAATAACTCCGCTTTCATATTTTTTTTGGCAAAAATTGATGCTGGAGGTATAAAGCTCCCAACAGCACTCATACAACACACTACAGTGGTGTGGCTCCCCCGTTCGGCACTCGTAACCTTCAATACTTGCTTCCTTCCTTTAGTAGCAAAAACTTTCTGAGGTTTTTGGACTGAGGACAGACCCGATTCGTCCATATTGTATATGCTATTAGGTTCAATTTTATTCTGAGTTACCACATCATCTAAACAGCGAAACAAGTTCGTGGTTTATTAAAACCCTGGGCTCTAGCAGCTGATGTGGCTTCCAGTACACGCAAACTTATTTCTGGTTTTGTAATCTAAAACCCTTAAGCAATTCCTATCCTGGTTTTTAATATTCCGAAAATCTGTGAACAATCTTGTTTACTTCACAAAATTGATATGCAAGTTCACGTAAATCGCTTGTAGTGATGCCAAAGAGCATGGTTTCTGACTTTTGAATGTGCTCTACTAATTCTTTTTCTATATGAAGTAGAATTGTAGGTGGATACCGACCTAAACCCCTCGTGTTGCCGTTAATTTGTTTATTTTTTTTTGAGCATGTCTTCTTAGTGTCATCTGGGGGATATTAAATTGTTTAACAGCAGCAAGCCAACCTATACCACCTTTATTGACGGTTTTGATTGTCATTTTCATTGCCTCCGCAGACTAAGATTGTTTAGTAGTTTTACGGGTATATCGCCTAACCATTCTATAAAACAAATGGTTCTTTATAAATGTTACGAAGCCGCAAAATAAAAGAAACCAAACCAATCTTTACTAGAATAAAATGACATACCTATGTAAATCCCTGTAAATTTCATTAGTTTTCTAATTTTTAGGGATTTTATGATTGGTTAATCAGTCTAAATATACAGTTCTAATTAATTTTAGCTTTTTGTATTGAAAGTGTTTGAAATTCTTGATTATAAAATTTAGTTTCTCAGTACTAAAGTCATTATTAAAACAAAAATGTCTTCCGGTATTAGCCAATGTTCAAATAGTGACCGTAGTCAACTGGGCATAGACTTGAAGCAACAAAAACTTGTAGGAAGCAAATGAAAAGTTTAATGTAGGTCGCCAAAAACTTTGTGGGCCTGTGATTTATAGGGTAACCTTAAATTTTTGGTTAGTTTGTTTTTCCAGTGTTCAAGTTTGCACGTATGTCGGCAAAAGCTAACTTTTAAGAGTTAATGCGAATGAAAAATCGTAATTTCCGACGGATATGTTGAAGAAGGCAATGAACATTTACGTGAAATATAAAACCACGTATAAAAAATATTTTCACAACCACTATGAAAACTTTACATTTCGTAGTCATAAAGCACTAGAGAAAATTTGTCATATCTAAACGTCTGCAGAAAATCATTTCGTTAAGTAACGGTATATATAATATACCCCAATTGACCAAATGTTGTTGCAAAAACTAATTGGTCGCTCTTTTGATTTGAAACTGATATTTATTTATCTAACCTGAAAATCTGTCAAAACGACGTCTACAATTCAAATAAAAGTAAACTTGATAATTATTTTTCATTATTGAGGATGAAAAATGTTTGGTAGTCATGAAAACAGCTATATTTTTTTTACATACTAGTCGTGGAAAAAGTGTAGTGATTACTTAAGGATAAAATCATGTTTCATTGCTCGTGGTTATCAGCGCTCGGGTACCATCCTCGCGCAGCTAACAAACTCGCATGAAAACTGTGATGTTCTCCTCGTGTAATACAATATACTATTGTATAATAAAAATTTTAAAAAGTCTATGTTTTTTGCTACGATTTTAATTCAAAGCGTCCAACTGCGTTTTGGCAGTCTAATATTTTGAAACATTTCTCATAAGAAGAATGCAATTTGGCAGCTTAAGCTATCAAAATTAATGCTTACATTCACTGTAGAAATACTTCCGGTTTTCTCTAATTTCCGGTCACGTGATTTCAACTCTTTTTTTTTTCAAATGGGACAACCTGTATTTTTTTATTTACTGTCTGTTTTCAATTACCTATTTGATGTAATTTAATAAAATTATTTATTTTTGGTATGGTTTAATTTGTTTTTCAAAGGCTTTCCAAAACAATTTTGTTATCTACGAGTAGTCCCATTTGAAGAAAATTGAAGTGATGTAATCGGAAATAAAGAAAACCGGAAGTCTTTTATGGTAAAATGTGAGCATCCATTTTGACAGTTTATAGCTGCGAATAACACTCATTGTGATTGGTATTGAAGTCCATTTTTTGACTTTGTTAATCTAAAATAATCTACTAGAATATTATTGCTATTTGTTTTGTTGTAATAATGTACATCAAATTGATATGTATTGTTTATTATAAATACTCTTTGTGGATCTTAAATACATTCAGTCAATGTGGCGAATTACCCCAAGTTATATTAACGTAGAATATAGCACTGCGTATTAACGAAAAATACAAACTTTTACTGTACTAACAGTAGTGGTGTCTAAAAGACGCCTCAGAAAAAAATAGATTTATTAATTGTCTGGAGACCACGTAGTGCAATTGTTACTAAAAGTTAGCGGTGAGTTTAAGTTATACCTCAAAAATGTTATGTTATTTTTCCTAGATTGATTCTGTTCGTTTTAAAATCAAATGAATCATTTTTGTCTTGTTGCAGTTTAATTGTAATTATTGCTATTGCACTAATTTTTAACTAACCAGAATAGAGTAGCATTATCTGCATAGAGTATGCACTGACTTCATTCTTCAGAAAGGCAGGTAAATCATTAATGTACACCAAGAAAAGAAGTGGCCCAAGTATGGAACTCTGCTGCACTCCATGTTTTAATAAATTTAAATAAGTACATCCATTCTCGGGTATATCTCAAAAACTTGTTCCTGCGGAATTTCGAATATCTGCGAATTTTATATTCATATAATAAGTAGAACTTGAAGTCATGTTTAAGTATGAATCATATTAGCTCTAGGACTATTAATAGCAGTAGATTAATTTCGATTTTTAAAATATGTATATGCAGTTACGTATGTGACAGATACTTATGTGACATTCGACCAATAAATATTTAAAAACCGTCAAAGACAGACACGTAAACAAGCTCACTTTGTCTCTACACTTAAGCGTGATACTGTTGAGTTATGTATCTAAATAAACGCCGTTTAAATTGTAACTAAATACGATAAGTACCTTTTATTCTGGCTATTTGTTTTTGTTTAATAGCAGGAAAGCCTACTAGAACAAACTTTTGCTTGTTGGGATTTAACTGAGTTTCAACAATTTGAAAAATTTGAAAATTAGCGCTCTAATACAAATTAAGTATGACGAATTAAAAAAATTAAACAGATTACTACAACAGATAAACGCATTTGATTTTACTTTTATTTATTTCAAGTCTACTTTGCCAGGCAAGTTTGACTACAAAAATCGTCTAATAATGAAACTCCCATTTAAATTACATTGCACTTTTACACACGATTTTAATTTTTACGCATGATGTATTTAAAAGTAGCATTTCACACACAATTACTTATTAACTAATGTACTGATTATAGGTTAAACGTAGATTATATATTTTTATCTAAATTAAACCTCCATCGAACAGAATAAAAAATTGATGGGTTGCTATTTAAAAAGTGTAATTATATGCCTAGCGAAAAATAAACACCCTGTATAAAAATATGCAGCTTTTCAATATAAATGAGTACAGTGCAAAACATTTTATGCTGACATTTATACAAAGGCACTAGAAACCAAAGCCGGAGTAATGGCGAACCTTGTGTATGTCTGAAAATTTGTGTATATTTCTATATTTTATCGTGAAACTTGAAAATGTTGTATAACCATTAAAACTTTATGAAAGTATAATTGTTCAGAAAAATTATGAAAGATAAGTTGTTGTAAAGTACATTATTATTTTAATTATTTTTCTTTCTGCAATGAATTTTTACACTTTTTAAGTATAATTTGAAACACACTTTCTACACGATTAATAATATCTACGAGGGTCGTCCTAGAAGTACCTAGCCTAACAAAAAAAACTAAAATTTTGGCAAAAATCGGTTTTATTTCTCTATATAGTTTCCTTTCAACTCTATATACTTAGTCCAGCGATGTTCAAATGCTTCGATCCCTTGCTTGTAATACTATATGTCAAGCTCCACAAATAGCCATCAACCGCCGCTTTCACTTCTTCATTATTCGAAAATCTTTGACCACCCAACCATTTTTGAGGTTTGGAAAATAAAATAATCTGAGGATGCCATATCTGGAGAGTAAGGTGCGTGGGGTAGCAGTTCGAATTTCAACTCGTTGATTTTGGCCATCGCGACAGCGGACGTGTGAAAGGGAGCATTGTCATGATGGAACAGGACTTTTTTGCCAAATGCGGTCGTTTTTTTATTTCTTCGCTTAAACGTTGCAATAAGTTCGCGTAATATTAGCCGTTGATTGTTTTTTCTGGTTGAAGATAATCAATGAAGATAATGTCCTTAACATCCCAAAAAATTGACGCCATAACTTTGCCTGCAGATGGAACAGTCTTCGCCTTCTTCGGAGCTAATTCTCCTTTCCCAGTCCACTCTCTTGATTGTTCCTTGGTCTCAGGCGTATAGTGGTTGACCCAAGTTTCATCCATTGTGACGAATTGGCGCAAAAATTTGGTCTCGCGCATAGCTTTTTCATTTCTAAATTTTCGGCCAAAATGCGATGTACCGCACTTTTGAAATGCTTACCATGTCTGCTCTCACGTACTTTTAATCGGCGGTCATCGAGTACTATTTTGTGGACTTTTTGATCATTTCCGGCGTTACGACCTCACTGCGATGTTCAGCCACCCAATATTTTATAGTCGCAAATGATGGTGCAGACTCTCCCAAATACCATCTAGCTCGGTTTTGATATTGGTTGGATTTAACACTTTCAAATGAAAATATTGTATCACTTAACGATGACCAATTTTTTCCATTTTTATGATTACGCTAAACACGTTCACTGAAAATCGCTACTGTTCAAATACTAAACGACCGAACGTGCTCAAACTTGTCATGTATATTTACTAAGATGCGTGTTGTCGAACGCGCTCTGTGTTTTCAACCTAGTAGCGCCATCTATCCGTTAGGCTAGGTACTTCTGGGACGACCCTCGTATGTATATAAATTATATAAACAAACGTACACGTTTGTGGATACAAAATATTTTTCATATCCACTATACAGGGTGTGTCGACGAATAATGAGAACGAAAAAACTGATTCAGCTAAAAACTTGCAACGTTATACAAATGGACATGGTCTTATTGACTGAAAATATTTTATGGCAATGTCACTTCCGGTTATGCCGAAAGTTGACACCAACTTTGTTATTTTAAATACAATTTTTAATTTATTTTCGGTTTCCGCCTGAAATTTTACGTCTTTTACTATTAGGTTTGAACTAGTTATCTATTATCATTGTTAAGAAAAAATAATTTTAAGTGTTAGCAACAAAAATTTGAATTTACTGAAAAAATATATTTCATGAAACATAAAAAGCAGATAAGCAAAATTTGTACAACGGCAAGACATAGTATTAGACTATGTTTTCAGTATTAGACATTTTTGAAATTTATTTCTAGGGAGGTCCGGGAGTAACGGTAGTTAAGAAAACTAAAATTGTCAAGAATTCAATTTTTTAAATTATAAGTGAATTTTTTTAGATTCTCATTCGTTGCAGAATTAATTACCTCTCCGTTAATATATCATGTTCCTATACCTAAACTGAATGATTTTCGTGTTATCTGCTTTTTTCTACTTTCTTTTCTTTCGTGTTATCTGCTATTTTTCTACTTTTCTGGAGATGATATAGTAAATTAATAGTCTGATTTGCAATCTATTTTGCTGCCTGTCGTATGATATCATCGATCAGTTGGCTAAAACAGATTATAAAGCACACTATTAATTTGCATCATCTCCAAGAAAAATAGAAAAAACACATAACACAATAATTATTCAGTTTAGGTATAGGAACATGATATATCAGCAGATGGGTAACTAAATTATGCATCGAATAAGAATTTTGTTGCAATTTAAAAATGACTGACAATTTTAGTTTTCTTAACTACCGTTACTAGTAGAAGACGTAAAATTGTATGTGGAAACTAAAAATAAAATATAAATTGAGGCATTGTATTTAAAATAACAAATTTGTCAAAATATTTTTATTAAGTAGACCATGTCCATTTGTCTAAAGTTACAAGTTTTAATTAAATTGGTTTTTCGTTCTCATTATTCGTCTAACATGCTATCGTCGAAACACACCCTGTATAGTGGACAACATTTAATGTTTCTAACACAGTATAAAAGTAAGAGAAAACTAAATTTTAATATCAAAATAGAACAAATTAATATTGATTGTTGTTTGTAATTAAACAGATTTGAGTACATTTGTCGTAAAATGGATAATATTTAAAATGTGTATTCTAGACTTTTTAATAAAATATTTAGAAAAAATGTTTTACTTTAATTTTCAGTCCACAATGTGTATTTGGTTTAGTTAAACTTCAGGTATTACCTAACTTTGAAATCAGCATCTCCATATTTGTGAAAGTTCGCACACGTGTCGTCACATTTTCACTTCTTAAAACCCTAAACTCATATTGAATATTATACATGTACATATAGAAAACAATTAATATTTACTTACAAATTACAGCTATTATAATTAAACAAATGTTTAAACACAAAATCAAAACTTAAACGTATAGTATACTTTAACCTTAAGTATTTTTTGGGTAGAATGGAACACGTATAATAATTTCGGAAATAAACCTCCTCCTCAACAATTTGTAAATATTTTCATTACATCAAACAGTTCTTTTTCTATAAACATGTAAAGTTAAAACATGTTAACACAATTTTGCCAACTGCTGTATATACGAATAAAACTATAGATGTTAAATTTATTTGTTTCGCAATTATTTAAAAAAAAACGTATATGTACACCTTAACTTACCCAAAACGCATACTATAATGTAATAAACATTATTACTCAAATTTTGCTAAGTTTAAACTGCGTCTTTGAGAAATTTCTAATTAAATTTTGCTACGTTAGATAGGTGATGCTTAATAACGTACTCTTTACAAAGAGAGATTCTGTCTAAAATTATCTAAACACATAATCTTGTTAAATAGCTTAATATAGCATACCCATTCATACTACAAACCTATTACTAAGTTTCAAGTTGAATGTATATCGATTCTTTATGTTGTGAGCTAAATTGAAATAGTTGTCTTATTGAAAAGCAATTTTCTTAAGACTCTTGTAGAAAATTGGGAAATAAAACACACAGAATACACCTCTACTTTCTCGAACTTCTTGTTATTGAGGTGTAATAACTTTCAAATTGAGTCCAAGAAAATATTGCGCTAAATTTAAAGTCTAATCTTGTATAATGTATTTTTACAAAGGAACTTTGAAAACGCTCCGACTAGTATTTGGTTACAATATATTCATTACTTTTTAATAAGTATAGAATCGAGTGTGTCTAAAAATAACTTATGGCAAAGATCCAAGTTTAAAGGAATGAGCAATGCGACGTAGGAATTAAAGTTTGTCATGGACTATTTGATTTATGTCACTTGCGGGACAACAGACCTATACGTTAGTCGTACCTAAAAATAGTATTTTATTTTTGATGCTAGTTTTATACATTTTTATTTATAAACAATTACTTTTCGTATGATTTATGTATTTAGTTAATGTTAACTGGAACAAATACCAAACGACTTTTATTAATATTGTATGGTTAGAAGTTCTTTATGAATGTTAATATTTTTTAAGATTTCATAGTGATAATATAGAAAACGTAATTTTAAGTTGCCGTTATTTATTAAAATTCAGTTAGTAAAATGCACATAAAAGTATAAAATTAAATTGTAAGACAGACTTTGGCAAATAATGGAAACAGAGTATCTTTGTTGAAAAGAAAATAAATAAACATGAAAACGTAGGACCGTCAACAAAAGCTCCAAATTGAATATCTTGTTTGCTTTTTTGTCAATACTTCAAAATATGTATACATTTTAACCCTTCAACGCCCAAAATTTTTTTTAAACTAAAGTTTTGGTATTTGATTTCCATTTGCACTTATCCAATAACGCCCAAAAAAAATTTACTGATTGGTCTGCAAAAAATTAGCTTTACATACAGGGTAACTGTGCAACCATTTTAATAGACAATGGGTGATAAAACAAAACCATTTACTCAATATTGCCTTATGTAAGTGCTGCTTGTTTTACTAAGGATTAGGTTAGATATTTCTATGAAAAGTTATAGAGCCACTGAACTAGAGAAAATGAATAAGAAAAATTTAAGTTACGTAGTCTGTAAATTTGAAAAAATTGTCACTTTGACATTACTCAAAACATTAAGTATTGTCATAAATTCAAAATAATGTCTTTTCCTAATATTTGTAAATGCTGTACAACACCTTAGCGATTTGGTTAATTTGAAATAGACAAGCACGATATTGGACGTCAATAAGGAGATCGTATTCTGCACGCCAAAGAAGAGATTTTACAGGACATTAAAAATCAGTCCCAAACAAGTACCCGAAGTCTTGTAACTAGATAAGAGTATCTCAACTTGTAGCTTGAAAAACTCTAAATAGACAAGGATTGCATCCTTACCATATTCAAATGTTTAGGTGTTGCAAGAGGAAGATGTCTGTTGCCGTGTTAATTTTTGGGAATGGCTTATTCGTCAACAACCCTAACATCATAATGTTTTGTTAAATGTATTAGCAACAGATGAAGCTGGTTTCACCCAAAACACTCACATTTGAAGCGACCAAAATCCTCATGCCGTTTTATAAAATCACTTTCAGTAAACTTTTTTCCTTGACGACTCGACAACAGATGTGGTACCTCCATGATGGAGCGTCACCACATTACGCTTTGAAGGATGGAAGGACCCAATTTGTGACTCCTTGCCCGGTAGCCAAACTTAAATCTTTTTGCGATTTATTTATAACAATCCGTTAGAATTTTAAGATCGCCAGTGTTCAGTGGTTCTCTACCAAAATAACTATTTTATGGTTCTCCCAAACGGTAAGGTGGGTTATTTTGTTTTATTTAATAATGTCTGCAACGAGTTTAAATATTTGCATATTTATTAAAGTCACCCTGAATATGTAGTCTTGGGCATTATTTCCTAGTAATCCTACAATTACAAAAAAAGTAATTTTTTATTTCACTATGTTACTATTTATGTTAGTGTTAAACAAGTATTTACATGTATAACCTTCAAGTCGTTTAATTAGGTAATTATTTCACATGATACTGTATAAAGCAATCAATGCAGAGACCTTTTAGTCAGTTTCCATTCATGTACCTAACAGAAGATTTACAACCAGGTCTTGTACGTTGTCATCTCTTATTATTCGGTATAGTACAGTCTTTCGCCTTTACAATGGCGCGGTTAAGAGTAGGAATATGTATTAGTTGTTCGTCTTTAATTGCATACATATAGACAAAATAAAGTGGGATAGATTTTGCTATTGTATAGGTAGACTCGGTCCGGATTAACAAAACTTAACGCCTGAAGCTATAATTTAAAAGTGTAAACTACTGAAAAGAAGATTTCATAATTGTTTAACGTTTATTCTATAGCTAGATATTGTAGATTCATGTAAAAGATGATAAATTACTCTTCATATTAAATAAGTTTAATTTGAGATTTTTAAAGTCAAAGACGCCATGTTTTTTTATTTAAAATAAAACATTCTCTGACAAAAACCATGCAAGCCAGTGATTTTTTTTTTGAAATTCATATTTTTTTATATAAATATTATCAAGTCTTAGTTTTATGATATCCTAATCTAAGCAAGTTGAGTTTAATTAGGCCAATTAAGGTTTGCATAGGTATTTTGCATATTATGAGACTTTGTGCATAAAACGTTCAAAAGAGCTTATTTAAGCATATCAGCTTCAAAATTAAAAAGGGCATTTCATTTCACAGGTTTGTGCAAATGTTTACATTAATAATTCATATTTTGCCGTTATTTTCCGTAACACAAATCTAAGAATCGAGCCAATATCACCTAAGAATTGCTGTAAAGGATTAAAGGTATTAAATTCCGTTTGTTGGACATTCTAAGCTTATTAAAGAATGTTGCAAATAAGTTTTTACATGAATAGGTTTTAGTATCTAAATTATTTACATCCACTTTGTAACCAATGAGTCAGTGCAACTAAGGACAATACAAACTTCTTTGCCTCCTTGTTATTTATTGTTAGTTACTGAAATCAATTTAAGTTTTGAGTTTTGTTAGTCCTTAGGTAGGTATACCTATTTCAAAAATTTCAAATTCAGGATGCAAATTACGCGTAATACAATTGAAAATGCCGTAAAAATCTTTCCGATATTTTTCTAAACCACATGGAAATGAACAGAACCTATAGAAAAAATCAAATCAAAAAGTTTAATTACAAGCGTTGAAGATATTGTCAAACAAATAGCACAAAAATTGAATGACGTGTTAAATAAAACGAAAAATTTATGGTTGTTGCCCAAATATCTACTATTTTAAAAAGTCAATTTGGCGCTGATCTATTACTTTAAACCTGCATATATTATTAATAATTTAAAAGAGCTGCAATTACGTCAGTTGACGTAGAAAAAGTTTTTCTGGTTATAAAAATGTTTTAAGAGACAAAGGCGGTCTTTTTTATTATGCAATTTAGAAAAATGTTTAATTATACTTTGTAATAATTCAATTAAAAATAGAGATTAGAATTCAAAAATTATATTTCAATATTAACTATTATAATGTCCAAAAATATTTGTTTTTAATACGTCGTTCCTGGAAATACTGGGCATATGCACAGCCTGCACATGAAATAACAGCAACCCTTAATATTCAACGAAAAATAAGAAAAATAAAACTCTAAAATATTAACATAAACAATTTAAAGTAAGTGTGTCTTAGAGTTTTTATTTTTATTATTTTTCGTTGAATATTAAGAGTTGCTGTTATTATTTTTTTGATACGCAGGCAATGCATGTCTTTTGCTTCCATTGCCAGATTAGATTTTGCAAATCTTTCCCCATTTGACCATTTTTGTATCTACTATAGTTTCCGAGAACCCCATATAAATAATGAAAAAAACTCACCCAATATATATGAATTAACCACAGCTTCATGTTATTACTAAACATAATAATTGTTTTTAATAATCAACTTTTACAAATAGCAAATCTAGTATTTCTACATTTAAACTAAGGTTTTGTTTATTTAAATGACGTTAATTTGTAATTCTTTCACAAGAGTTTAATTTTATTAATTAGATATCGCAAATATGTAAAATAATTTAAACATGTTAATGAATGTTTTGATTCCAACATAGGTTTTGCAAATTTTAATTTCTGTGAATGTTTATTTATTTCTAAAAGCTATCAAAAGTGCTTTGTATCTTACTACAAAATTTCTAATTGTCCTCTAAATAGGATTAACATTCTAATTTGTAAACGTCTGATTGTTGTAAAGTATTAATTTTGTCCATCCCTTTAAATAATAAATGTTTACTTGTTTTAAATGGTCCGAAATTTAAGAATGTTAATTACCCCTAAAACTATTTATTCTAACAGGAAGAGAAAGTTTTTCCCCCTTAATTATTGTAAACTAGTTGTAATTAGCCAACAATAGCTATAATTGTTAAAATAATAGTGTTCATTTGGCTGTTGGTTTTGGAAGTAGTAGTTTTAAATAATGGATAATCGCGGACATGCTTTGGAAATTCGATCTCGAGCTGTGGGTTTGCGTGAAGGAGGAAAATCCTCAAGGGAAATAGCCGCGCTTCTTGGTGTGCCGGTAAGTTTATTTTTTTATAGTTATATTTTTTGTATTTATTTTATTTGGAATGTCATTTCTGTTATGACAAGTGCTCTAAAGATAAAATTCAGTATTTTGCTTTAAGGTTCTGGCTCTGCTAAGAAGCCACATATAAAGCAAAAAATGGGGGTTGCCATTTAAAATAATCATGGTGATAACAACTTCCGGTATAACTTAAACGATCAGAATAATAAAAATGTTTAAGGAATAAATTTTATTTTTGAGCAGGCTCCTATACCAAATTTCTGAAATTTTATCTCTAGAATATATTTTTAACAGGCGACCCACAACTAAAAACACCTTGTATTGCTTAATAAATTTTAGTTATACTTCTACTTCAAAAATGTTCAAATACCTTTTTTACGATCATTTATGTTATATTATATTAGTATTTTTGTTATAGATGAGAAGTATTCAAAGGTGGCTAAAAAATTTTGAAGACGACGGATACGAAGGCTTGAAAAATAGACCACGACAAAGTAAGCCGTTTTCAATTCCGGAGGAACAGTTGAACGAAGTTGCCAATTTTATAAGTCAACAACCATTTCTTAGTTCCGCTGATATTAAAGAAACTTTTAATTTAAATTGCCACAGATCAACTATTTGCAGACGGTTAAGGACGAGAAACCTGCGAGCAAGACGGCCGGCGCGAAAAATTGATTTTACGGCAACACATCAAGAAGCACGACTCCACTTTTGTCAAGCAGAATTATTTCGAAACTGGGGAAATGTAATTTTTTCGGATGAAAAGGTTTTTCATCTTCTGAAGACAACCTTAAGTTGAAACCAGTGTGGAGAGCGAATGGTACTCGCTACTTAGAACAGCACGTTATAAGAGAACGAAGAAGTGGTCGTATATCGTTGGCCTATTGGGGTTGGATGTCATCAGCTGGTCCGGGAGAATTAGTGAGGATAAATGGTCGCATGCGAGGAGCAGATTACATTGACATTTTGGAAGAGGTGATGATCCCTTCGGTGCGTGTCCTGTATCCTGAACCACTCCCAATCATTTTCGTTCAAGACAACAGCTCGGTTCACCAATCACGCATGGTAACAAATTGGTTTGACAATCACCCTGAAATAGTAAGGCTTAATTGGCCCGCTAAGTCTCCAGATCTCAACCCAATCGAGAATCTTTGGGGTATTATGGTTCGACGATGGAATACCGGGGATAATATAGGCAATGTAAATATCCGCACTGCAGCAATTTTAAATAATCATGTAGTTCGAGTTTGGGAAGACATGAGAGGATCTAACATTTGTCACAATTTAGTAAATTCAATGCCAACGCGTTTACAAAATTGCATCGACAACAATGGTCTTTGGACAAAATATTAGTTTTATTTATTAGGTTCTATATTTATGCGTAGTTCAAATATAATTAATTGTTTTGTACACTTTTGATTTTGAATGTTTTTTTGGTTATTGGTGGAGTACAATTTTGAAATATGTAATCATTATGCAATGTATATTGGTAATTTATACTTGTTTTTATGCTTCGTTGTATATTGTGAATAAATAGTTTTTTATGCACTAGGTTGTGTTTTTACTTTAAGTTATAAACAAAATAATCTTAATCCAATTTATCAAACAATCCATTACAAATTTTTATGTAAGATACAAAGAATTATTATAACTTTTAGAAATAATCATCCACAGAAATGAAATGTTGCAAAACCTTAGAATGAAACTATTAATTGACAGTTAAGTCATTCTACATATTTCCAAAATTAAGCTTTTGCGAAAGTATAAGAAATTAAATGTAAATAAACAAAACCTTATTTAAAATGTGGAAATACTAGATTCGCCATTTGTAAATGTTGATTATTAAAAAACAATCATTATGTTTTGTCAGAGAATGTTTTATTTTGAAATAAAAAAAACATGGCTTCTGTGACTTTTAAAAATCTACTATAACAATAATTGTTTTCTAATATGAAGAGTAATTTGTCATCTTTTATATGAAACTACTATTTCTAATTGCAGATAAACCTTAAACTATTATGAAATCTTCCTTTCCAGTAGTTTACACTTTTAAATTATAGCTTCAGGCGTTAAGTTTTGTTAATCCGACCGAGTCTACTTATACAATAGCAAAATCTATCCCACTTTATTTTGTCTATATGTATGCAATTAAAGACGAACAACAATACATATTCCTACTCTTAACCGCGCCATTGTAAAGGCGAAAGACTGTACTAACAAAGTGATCAATTTGTCATAACAAAAGCTGTCGCTAATTGAAGGATTTTGACCTGAGCTTCGAAATTTATTGAGGGCATTCCCTTTACTTTTCATTGTGGGAACAACTAGTTGCCTGCGAAAATAAAGTTTTGCGATTGATTTGTTGCACTTTTTATATAAAAGCCAATGCATTTTACTATGTGAAAACTAGCCACCACCATTTTTTTTTTCTTACACCATTCCAAAATACATTTATGTCTTTATCTATTCGTCAGTGTCTCCTATGTGTTCATTGTACTTTTCTTATGTATCGAGGCTGTTCTACCGTTAAATTTACACCATAAACATTTTAAGGACAGCCACGACAAAAATTGTTCATCCACTTCACAACTTGGATACCGCTTTTTTCAAAAAATGCTTTTATAAGTATTCCTTGAGTTGATGACATTACTTTATTTGTAGTTTACACGCTTTAGGGATTTGATATGTACATGCAATTAAACGAAGTAATACTG
>JALBCR010002810.1:0-15065 GCA_030710515.1 Abscondita cerata | reverse complement strand
AAACCTCTATTTTCGGCCACCTCTAAAACCGGCCAAGTTTTCCAAGTCAAAAATCAATTATACGGAAATATCCATATTAATGACCCTCTAATAGGACCACCTCCGATAACGGCCACGGCCACTTATTTGTAAACTTTCTTGGAAAAATACATGTAATTCTACCTCCCATTTCCGGCCATTCTTAAGTAAGGTCATTAGTAGACAACAGCTTAGCGTTCAAGTTGTGCATAATATATAATTGTTTCATTGTGTGAGGCTTAAGTAATTACCGGTATTTAAGAACGGATTTAAAGAATTTGTTCGATTTACAATAGACAGTCATTACAGAGAAGTGCAATTAAAAGACTCATTAAGCTCACCCCAAAAATCGTATTTTGCGTACATAGTTTGAGTTAGTATGTTCAACAGTGCTGTTACATATAGACGTACAGAAAAATTACAATGTCGCTAAAAAGAAAACGTTTGTCTCTTAAAGAGAAAAATTGATATAATTGTGAAAGTGAAGTTCAATACCAGTGCTAGAAAGTTGGCTGAAAAATTTAGTGTTGGAAGAACACAAGTTAACGATATTTTAAAAACAAATGTGATTTAAAAACTATTTGAAGAAGGTTCCAATACAGAGCAGAAGAAAATTTCCTAGAACTGAAGGTTTAGAAATTGGAGTAGTTTACAATTGGTTTTGTAAAGCTAGGAAAAAATATCCCTATATCTGGACCTTTAAAAAGAAAGCATTGGAAGTTGCGAAAATTTAAAAATGACGGATTTTAAAGCTTCAAATGGGTGGCTTAGAAATTTTGTCAAAGACATAACATAACCTTTAAAAAAATTGCGGAGTCAGCTGATATTAACCTGGACACTGTTGAAGCTTGGAAAGCAAGCTGTCAGTAATATTAAAGTATTCACCCAAAAATGTGTACAATGCTGACGAGACCGGACTTTTTACCTTGCGATGCCAAACAAAACGTTCTCTTTAAAAACGATAAATGTAGTGGTAAAAAGCTGCAAACAAAGATTGACAATTTTATTTTGTACAAATATGGAAGGTGATAAGGAAAATCCGTTAATCATTGGAAAAAGTAAACACCAAGATGCTTTAAAGGCTCTCATATCAACAAATTGCCTTTAGAATGGGTATCTAATAAAAATTTTAGATGACGGTAGAGATTATGACTTCCTGGCTAAAAAATTGATGAAAAATGAAAAAAATAGAAAAGTCTTATTATTTCTGGATAATGCCACGTCTCATCCCAAAGTGACTCTTGAAAATGTGAACATTGTTTTCTACCCCAAACACCACATCCATTGCCAGCCACTGGATCTAGAAATTATCCAAAACTTTAAGATGGCCTACAGGAAGTTTTAATCAAAAGTTGCTAACATTCACAAATACCAAACGTCCTTTTGAAGATGCGGAAAAAGTATCAAACCAGCGCTTTAGTTTGAATATCAGTAGCCTGGAAAACGTTTGCCTATTACAATTGCTAAATGTTTTGCGAAAGCTGATTCTCGGAAAAGGTCTGCAAGAACATTTTGACAAAGAAGACAAAATTCCACGGCTCAGCTTTTTCCTGTATTACTAGAAGGTAATCAACGTGTAAGCCTTGAAAATTATGCATCTATTGATTGTGATATTTTGACCGAAAGCCCCAATTTAAGTATTCAAGATATAATCAGTGAATTAGACTATAGTGAAGGCTGTGATTCAAACAATGAAAGTGCAAAAGAATCCAAAGTTTTTACGTCAAACATTAAAGATATGGGTGAAGTGTGTGAAAAACTAAGAGATGTGCAAAGTTTTCTATTTACTAATGATAAGTGAGCTAGCGGTAGTAGTACTTCAAATTTTATCAAAATGTGAATCTTCTGTTTTACAAACTAAACTTAAAAATGTAAAACAAACCTCAATACAAAAACTTATTTCACAAAAATATAATTGAATGGTATATATATATATATATAATATATTTCATTAATCAGTACAGAAAATGAAACTGAGATTACTTGCAAAATTTAAAGGGTGTTTAACATTAAAACAATTTCATTAAAGCCTCCCTGAAGAGTTACAGCCCCTTAAAGATGTGTAAAAATTCACATTAATCGATTTTTAATATATATATGTAATTAATTATTGTAATAGGTATAACAAGCAATTAAAGAATAGGTACATATTACGTAAATGTATGTATTATGTATCCAATATGTGTGATCTCTTCCATTATTATATCGTCTAATTATTTAATATTGCATCAGCACATTTATAGTTATTTTTAATGCAGATATATAGTATTCTATAGCGAAAACGTATTATGTTCCATACTTAAAATATTTTAATAAACAACGCATAGAAATTATTTTTTCCTCCTAATAACGGCCACCTCTATATACCGGTCAGTTTTGCCGCAAATTTTAGTAACCGCTATTTAGAGGTTTTACTATAGTTTATTGTAGATTAGCTGTAAATAGCAATTTCTGCGGCAATAAATCAACCGTTACGGTGCTAGCAGCCTTGCAAAATTTTGGGGATGCAATTATAATCGCTCTCATTATCACTCACTTTTTTGTTTATAACAACGATTACAACGATTATTAATTAGTAACAAAGCGATGATTATTGATACTTCAATAAAACAAAGTTTGAAACGCATTTAAACTCAGATAATTTTATCAAATATCAACTAATATGAACTGGTCAAATTTAATTCACTAAATTGTTTTTGTATTCGTTGTCTGCGATGAATATCTGCAAAAGTGCATATTATGGCTATTCTGTATCTATTGTATCAAGAAAAATTGAAATAATTTGAAAAATGGAATAAAAATTCTTGACAATGTCAATTTGTTTCATTCTTACAACAAATCTAACAATACTTTAAAGAGATTTTTCGGACAGTAAATACATTTGTTTAAACACTATATTTTCAGTAATGGAATTTTAAATAGTATTATTATATAAAAAAAGATAAGTAGTAAATATTAGAATGAAACACGTATCACAATATTCAATTACGTTGTTAGTAAAAAAGTAACACAAAATCCTTTTATTAAATTTGTAAGATTATTTTCCTCTCCATTAACGTAAAGCTTGAATACAGTTCCGTTCTATATTCTAAGAGAGGAAATAGGAGATGAGATATGAATAAATAAACTAGATTCTAAATATATGCATATAATGCTTTTGAAAAAGTAATAAATGTAATGGAAATTATTCTTCTTTGACTTGGCAAGTTCAAGCGTGAATTGCTTTTATCGACATTGTCACATTAATTTGACATTTTCTAAAATCAATTCTTTTGAATCTATTAGCAATTCAATTTACGAGAGTACAAATAAGGAGATAGTCCTTATCTGGGGTTAGAATCGGCAATACACTGCCAAGATAACCCAATGAGCTTTATGCGCCATTAGTTCATTACGCAATCACCAGGGGTTAAACAAGAGCCTAATACTTCACTGACCCTATCTGATACAGGGTTTAGTTAATATCCAAAGTTCTACTTTCTAGAAGAGGAATTTAGTTGTTATTAATCCTGTTTAATCCCAAATTTAGATATAATGCGTCAAGTTGAAGATGTAGTTTAGCAAGCGTTAGTAATTATTTTTACCTAGTTTGACACATTTTCAATCGAAGAAATAAGGTGAGATCAAAGAAAACCTAAAGCTTAAACTACAAACACATACAGGGACTACATATGCATCTATTTTATTACGCTCAGATGCAGACTATAAACATTAAATTTAATGGATCTACCATACGCATACGGTTCTAAAATTAAATATACCTGTACATTGTAAAACTATTACAAACATACAGCGCATACGTACATACATCCGATACGTACCTATGGTGAAATTACTAGCTGTTACAACGAAAATACATCATCAACTTTAAAAGAACATATACATATATCGTATAAAAATGGATATAAAGCACTCTTTTCTAGCGCATACTGTTAAATATTTCAACACTCACAAAATTGTAACACAACATACATAGTTTCGTTTATAATCGCTTTGTTCATGATTGAACGTATTTTTCGGTGTAATGGCGTCTATTTCATTTTTTAAAATAAACTACTTTTTTTCATTAAAGTACAAAGCATAATCATCAATTAAATTACGATAAGTGTTTGTGATATATGCGCATTTGTCCAAAATATTTTATCGTAAAGATAAGAAGCGTTAACAACACATTATTCACATTTAGTTAAATGAACTTAATATACTATACAAAAACTGTTCTGTAGTGAAATGTAATCCGTGATTAACTTTTAAATGCAGAAAAATTCCGGTTACAGAACGAAAACGAAATGAAAATTGTGCATTCAGTTTAGGGATTCCAATGTATTTAAGAAAAAGTTCCCTGGTAATCTCTGAAAATGGATTAATCATTTGCAACCACTTTCACAATGTTCCTTAAAAATGTGTTAAAAAAATCACATAGGGGAATTGTGTCTAAAACGACATACTTTTTTCTTTGAATATCTGCGAAAACCTTACCGCGAGTGAAAAAAATGAAATTTGGAGAATTTATTATTCAAACACGTAAGAACATTAGGCGCTCCATAAAAATTAAGTTTGTATCTTGTAACAAAAAAAATTAAAGTAATTAAGGTACTGTTATGTCATTTTATCAGCATATACTAAGCTAAAATGACAAACTCCTATCAAACTACACATTCACAAACAATCACACGCTGTGTGGCACCAGTTCTACACAACTGACATTGATCCACTTTTCTTTGGCTTTTGAATGGGAATATACTTTATTGCAATATATGCATGCAACGTCTTTATCATCATCATTATAGCTGTTTGGAAAATTAGATTCGTTGTCGCTTTCAATTAAAATTTCACTGCCTTGACAGCTTTTCGCTCCTGTTGTCTTCTGTCTTTGAGCTGTTTTTCTTCATATTTTTTTTAATCTCTGCAATGTAGGGAGACGTTTTTAGCACACTAGCAGTTTGCGTTTTACGTTTTCTTTTATTGTTGTTGTTCTGCATAACTGAAGTGGTTTCAATAAGAAAACGATATTGTTTTTAAAAATATTTAAACTGCTAGAGTCTGCCATAGGATCACAGCCATTTTCTTCTGAAATTTCCGGTGTATCTTGAGTTTTAAAAATTACAGAAGTGGAAGCAACAGTATCAATTTTTCGATTTTCTGGACTATATGTTACTAAACTAGGTGCAAATTGATGCTCCGGGAAGATATCAGAATTCATGGGGTAAATTCCGTTTCAAAGCTTAAAATAGCATTTGCAATCGTAGCAGCTTTGCCATAAGCCTCTGAGTAACCTGAAATTGCGTCACTGTTCTACCCGGATTATTCATTAACCATTTCCTGGTTCTAGTAGGTTGACAAAGATGAAAAATGTTACATCCAAAGACTGAATACGATGCAGAGAATAATAGCTCTATTTTCTTTAGCGTAATTTAGTGCTCCAAAATGTTTGTGGCTTCCATGTCCATCGATAATTAACAAAACCTTGGAGAAGCATGCAAATATTTTACAAAATGACAAAGCCATTTTAAAACTAACTCTACCACCATCCAACCAGATTCTTGCACCAATGAGTTCCTGGTGAGCTTTATCAAATAACTCCGCTTTCATATTTTTTTGGCAAAAATTGATGCTGGAGGTATAAAGCTCCAACAGCACTCATACAACACACTACAGTGGTGTGGCTCCCTGTTCGGCACTCGTAACCTTCAATACTTGCTTCCTTCCTTTAGTAGCAAAAACTTTCTGAGGTTTTTGGACTGAGGACAGACCCGATTCGTCCATATTGTATATGCTATTAGGTTCAATTTTATTCTGAGTTACCACATCATCTAAACAGCGAAACAAGTTCGTGGTTTATTAAAACCTGGGCTCTAGCAGCTGATGTGGCTTCCAGTACACGCAAACTTATTTCTGATTTTGCACCTAAAACCCTTAAGCAATTCCTATCCTGGTTTTTTAATATTCCGAAAAATCTGTGAACAATCTTGTTTACTTCACAAAATTGATATGCAAGTTCACGTAAATCGCTTGTAGTGATGCCAAAGAGCATGGTTTCTGACTTTTGAATGTGCTCTACTAATTCTTTTCTATATGAAGTAGAATTGTAGGTGGATACCGACCTAAACCCCTCGTGTTGCCGTTAATTTGTTTATTTTTTTTGAGCATGTCTTCTTAGTGTCATCTGGGGGATATTAAATTGTTTAACAGCAGAAGCCAACCTATACCACCTTTATTGACGGTTTTGATTGTCATTTTCATTGCCTCCGCAGACTAAGATTGTTTAGTAGTTTTACGGGTATATCGCCTAACCATTCTATAAAACAAATGGTTCTTTATAAATGTTACGAAGCCGCAAAATAAAAGAAACCAAACCAATCCTTTACTAGAATAAAATGACATACTCTATGTAAACCCTGTAAATTTCATTAGTTTTCTAATTTTTAGGGATTTTATGATTGGTTAATCAGTCTAAATATACAGTTCTAATTAATTTTAGCTTTTTGTATTGAAAGTGTTTGAAATTCTTGATTATAAAAATTTAGTTTCTCAGTACTAAAGTCATTATTAAAACAAAAATGTCTTCCGGTATTAGCCAATGTTCAAATAGTGACCGTAGTCAACTGGGCATAGACTTGAAGCAACAAAAACTGTAGGAAGCAAATGAAAAAGTTTAATGTAGGTCGCCAAAAACTTTGTGGGCCTGTGATTTATAGGGGTAACCTTAAATTTTTGGTTAGTTTGTTTTTCCAGTGTTCAAGTTTGCACGTATGTCGGCAAAAAGCTAACTTTTAAGAGTTAATGCGAATGAAAAATCGTAATTTCCTGACGGATATGTTGAAGAAGGCAATGAACATTTACGTGAAATATAAAACCACGTATAAAAATATTTTTTTCACAACCACTATGAAAACTTTACATTTCGTAGTCATAAAGCACTAGGAGAAAATTTGTCATATCTAAACGTCTGCAGAAAATCATTTCGTTAAGTAACGGTATATATAATATACCCCAATTGACCAAATGTTGTTGCAAAAACTAATTGGTCGCTCTTTTTGATTTGAAACTGATATTTATTTATCTAACCTGAAAATCTGTCAAAACGACGTCTACAATTCAAATAAAAGTAAACTTGATAATTATTTTTCATTATTGAGGATGAAAAATGTTTGGTAGTCATGAAACAGCTATATTTTTTTTACATACTAGTCGTGGAAAAAGTGTAGTGATTACTTAAGGATAAAATCATGTTTCATTGCTCGTGGTTATCAGCGCTCGGGTACCATCCTCGCGCAGCTAACAAACTCGCATGAAAACTGTGATATTCTCTCGTGTAATACAATATACTATTGTATAATAAAATTTTAAAAAGTCTATGTTTTTTGCTACGATTTTAATTCAAAGCGTCCAACTGCGTTTTGGCAGTCTAATATTTTGAAACATTTCTCATAAGAAGAATGCAATTTGGCAGCTTAAGCTATCAAAATTAATGCTTACATTCACTGTAGAAATACTTCGGTTTTCTCTAATTTCCGGTCACGTGATTTCAACTCTTTTTTTTTCAAATGGGACAACCTGTATTTTTTTATTTACTGTCTGTTTTTCAATTACCTATTTGATGTAATTTAATAAAATTATTTATTTTGGTATGGTTTAATTTGTTTTTCAAAGGCTTTCCAAAACAATTTTTGTTATCTACGAGTAGTCCCATTTGAAGAAAATTGAAGTGATGTAATCGGAAATAAAGAAAACCGGAAGTCTTTTATGGTAAAATGTGAGCATCCATTTTGACAGTTTATAGCTGCGAATAACACTCATTGTGATTGGTATTGAAGTCCATTTTTTGACTTTGTTAATCTAAAATAATCTACTAGAATATTATTGCTATTTGTTTTGTTGTAATAATGTACATCAAATTGATATGTATTGTTTATTATAAATACTCTTTGTGGATCTTAAATACATTCAGTCAATGTGGCGAATTACCCCAAGTTATATTAACGTAGAATATAGCACTGCGTATTAACGAAAAATACAAACTTTTACTGTACTAACAGTAGTGGTTCAAAAGACGCCTCAGAAAAAAATAGATTTATTAATTGTCTGGAGACCACGTAGTGCAATTGTTACTAAAAGTTAGCGGTGAGTTTAAGTTATACCTCAAAAATGTTATGTTATTTTTCCTAGGATTGATTCTGTTCGTTTTAAAATCAAATGAATCATTTTTGTCTTGTTGCAGTTTAATTGTAATTATTGCTATTGCACTAATTTTTAACTAACCAGAATAGAGTAGCATTATCTGCATAGAGTATGCACCTGACTTCATTCTTCAGAAAGGCAGGTAAATCATTAATGTACACCAAGAAAAGAAGTGGCCCAAGTATGGAACTCTGCTGCACTCCATGTTTTAATAAATTTAAATAAGTACATCCATTCTCGGGTATATCTCAAAAACTTGTTCCTGCGGGAATTTCGAATATTCTGCGAATTTTATATTCATATAATAAGTAGAACTTGAAGTCATGTTTAAGTATGAATCATATTAGCTCTAGGACTATTAATAGCGTAGGATAATTTCGATTTTTTAAAATATGTATATGCAGTTACGTATGTGACAGATACTTATGTGACATTCGACCAATAAATATTTAAAAACCGTCAAAGACAGACAGTAAACAAGCTCACTTTGTCTCTACACTTAAGCGTGATACTGTTGAGTTATGTATCTAAATAAACGCCGTTTAAATTGTAACTAAATACGATAAGTACCTTTTATTCTGGCTATTTGTTTTTTGTTTAATAGCAGGAAAGCCTACTAGAACAAACTTTTGCTTGTTGGGATTTAACTGAGTTTCAACAATTTGAAAAATTTGAAAATTAGCGCTCTAATACAAATTAAGTATGACGAATTAAAAAAATTAAACAGATTACTACAACAGATAAACGCATTTGATTTTACTTTTATTTATTTCAAGTCTACTTTGCCAGGCAAGTTTGACTACAAAAATCGTCTAATAATGAAACTCCCATTTAAATTACATTGCACTTTTACACACGATTTTAATTTTTACGCATGATGTATTTAAAAGTAGCATTTCACACACAATTACTTATTAACTAATGTACTGATTATAGGTTAAACGTAGATTATATATTTTTATCTAAATTAAACCTCCATCGAACAGAATAAAAAAATTGATGGGTTGCTATTTAAAAAGTGTAATTATATGCCTAGCGAAAAATAAACACCCTGTATAAAAATATGCAGCTTTTCAATATAAATGAGTACAGTGCAAAACATTTTATGCTGACATTTATACAAAGGCACTAGAAACCAAAGCCGAGTAATGGCGAACCTTGTGTATGTCTGAAAAATTTGTGTATATTTCTATATTTTTATCGTGAAACTTGAAAATGTTGTATAACCATTAAAACTTTATGAAAGTATAATTGTTCAGAAAAATTATGAAAGATAAGTTGTTGTAAAGTACATTATTATTTTAATTATTTTTCTTCTGCAATGAATTTTTTACACTTTTTAAGTATAATTTGAAACACACTTTCTACACGATTAATAATATCTACGAGGGTCGTCCTAGAAGTACCTAGCCTAACAAAAAAAACTAAAATTTTGGCAAAAATCGGTTTTATTTCTCTATATAGTTTCCTTTCAACTCTATATACTTAGTCCAGCGATGTTCAAATGCTTCGATCCCTTGCTTGTAATACTATATGTCAAGCTCCGCAAAATAGCCATCAACCGCCGCTTTCACTTCTTCATTATTCGAAAATCTTTGACCACCCAACCATTTTTGAGGTTTGGAAAAATAAAATAATCTGAGGATGCCATATCTGGAGAGTAAGGTGCGGGGTAGCAGTTCGAATTTCAACTCGTTGATTTTGGCCATCGCGACAGCGGACGTGTGAAAGGGAGCATTGTCATGATGGAACAGGACTTTTTTTTGCCAAATGCGGTCGTTTTTTTTTATTTCTTCGCTTAAACGTTGCAATAAGTTCGCGTAATATTAGCCGTTGATTGTTTTTTCTGGTTGAAGATAATCAATGAAGATAATGTCCTTAACATCCCAAAAATTGACGCCATAACTTTGCCTGCAGATGGAACAGTCTTCGCCTTCTTCGGAGCTGATTCTCCTTTCCCAGTCCACTGTCTTGATTGTTCCTTGGTCTCAGGCGTATAGTGGTGGACCCAAGTTTCATCCATTGTGACGAATTGGCGCAAAATTTGGTCTCGCGCATAGCTTTTTCATTTCAAATTTTCGGCCAAAATGCGATGTACCGCACTTTTGAAATGCTTACCATGTCTGCTATCTCACGTACTTTTAATCGGCGGTCATCGAGTACTATTTTGTGGACTTTTGGATCATTTCCGGCGTTGCGACCTCACTCGGGATGTTCAGCCACCCAATATTTTATAGTCGCAAATGATGGAGCAGACTCTCCCAAAGTACCATCTAGCTCGGTTTTGATATTGGTTGGATTTAACACTTTCAAATGAAAATATTGTATCACGTAACGATGACCAATTTTTTCCATTTTATGAATACGCTAAACACGTTCACTGAGAATCGCTACTGTTCAAATACTAAACGACCGAACGTGCTCAAACTTGTCATGTATATTTACTAAGATGCGTGTTGTCGAACGCGCTCTGTGTTTTCAACCTAGTAGCGCCATCTATCCGTTAGGCTAGGTACTTCTGGGACGACCCTCGTATGTATATAAATTATATAAACAAACGTACACGTTTGTGGATACAAAATATTTTTCATATCCACTATACAGGGTGTGTCGACGAATAATGAGAACGAAAAATTGATTCAGCTAAAAACTTGCAACTTTATACAAATGGACATGGTCTTATTGACTGAAAATATTTTTATGGCAATGTCACTTCCGGTTATGCCGAAAGTTGACACCAACTTTGTTATTTTAAATACAATTTTTAATTTATTTTCGGTTTCCGCCTGAAATTTTACGTCTTTTACTATTAGGTTTGAACTAGTTATCTATTATCATTGTTAAGAAAAAAATAATTTTAAGTGTTAGCAACAAAAATTTGAATTTACTGAAAAAATATATTTCATGAAACATAAAAAGCAGATAAGCAAAATTTGTACAACGGCAAGACATAGTATTAGACTATGTTTTCAGTATTAGACATTTTTGAAATTTATTTCTAGGGAGGTCCGGGAGTAACGGTAGTTAAGAAAACTAAAATTGTCAAGAATTCAATTTTTTTAAATTATAAGTGAATTTTTTAGATTCTCATTCGTTGCAGAATTAATTACCTCTCCGTTAATATATCATGTTCCTATACCTAAACTGAATGATTTTCGTGTTATCTGCTTTTTTCTACTTTTTTTCTTTCGTGTTATCTTTCTATTTTCTACTTTTCTGGAGATGATAGTAAATTAATAGTCTGATTTGCAATCTATTTTGCTGCCTGTCGTATGATATCATCGATCAGTTGGCTAAAACAGATTATAAAGCACACTATTAATTTGCATCATCTCCAAGAAAAAGTAGAAAAAACACATAACACAATAATTATTCGGTTTAGGTATGGGAACATGATATATCAGCAGATGGGTAATTAAATTATGCATCGAATAAGAATTTTGTTGCAATTTAAAAATGACTGACAATTTTAGTTTTCTTAACTACCGTTACTAGTAGAAGACGTAAAATTGTATGCGAAACTAAAATAAAATATAAATTGAGGCATTGTATTTAAAATAACAATTTGTCAAAATATTTTTATTAAGTAGACCATGTCCATTTGTCTAAAGTTACAAGTTTTTAATTAAATCGGTTTTTTGTTCTCATTATTCGTCTAACATGCTATCGTCGAAACACACCCTGTATAGTGGACAACATTTAATGTTTCTAACACAGTATAAAAGTAAGAGAAAACTAAATTTTAATATCAAAATAAAACAAATTAATATTGATTGTTGTTTGTAATTAAACAGATTTGAGTACATTTGTCGTAAAATGGATAATATTTGAAATGTGTATTCTAGACTTTTTAATAAAATATTTAGAAAAAATGTTTTACTTTAATTTTCAGTCCACAATGTGTATTTGGTTTAGTTAAACTTCAGGTATTACCTAACTTTGAAATCAGCATCTCCATATTTGTGAAAGTTCACACGTGTCGTCACATTTTCACTTCTAAAACCTAAACTCATATTGAATATTATACATGTACATATAGAAAACAATTAATATTTACTTACAAATTACAGCTATTATAATTAAACAAATGTTTAAACACAAAATCAAAACTTAAACGTATAGTATACTTTAACCTTAAGTATTTTTGGGTAGAATGGAACACGTATAATTATTTCGGAAATAAACCTCCTCCTCAACAATTTGTAAATATTTTCATTACATCAAACAGTTCTTTTTCTATAAACATGTAAAGTTAAAACATGTTAACACAATTTTGCCAACTGCTGTATATACGAATAAAACTATAGATGTTAAATGTATTTGTTTCGCAATTATTTAAAAAACGTATATGTACACCTTAACTTACCCAAAACGCATACTATAATGTAATAAACATTATTACTTAAATTTTGCTAAGTTTAAACTGCGTCTTTGAGAAATTTCTAATTAAATTTTGCTACGTTAGATAGGTGATGCTTAATAACGTACTCTTTACAAAGAGAGATTCTGTCTAAAATTATCTAAACACATAATCTTGTTAAATAGCTTAATATAGCATACCCATTCATACTACAAACCTATTACTAAGTTTCAAGTTGAATGTATATCGATTCTTTATGTTGTGAGCTAAATTGAAATAGTTGTCTTATTGAAAAGCAATTTTCTTAAGACTCTTGTAGAAAATTGGGAAATAAAACACACAGAATACACCTCTACTTTCTCGAACTTCTTGTTATTGAGGTGTAATAACTTTCAAATTGGAGTCCAAGAAAATATTGCGCTAAATTTAAAGTCTAATCTTGTATAATGTATTTTTCTACAAAGGAACTTTGAAAACGCTCCGACTAGTATTTGGTTACAATATATTCATTACTTTTTAATAAGTATAGAATCGAGTGTGTCTAAAAATAACTTATGGCAAAGATCCAAGTTTAAAGGAATGAGCAATGCGACGTAGGAATTAAAGTTTGTCATGGACTATTTGATTTATGTCACTTGCGGGACAACAGACCTATACGTTAGTCGTACCTAAAAATAGTATTTTATTTTTGATGCTAGTTTTATACATTTTTATTTATAAAACAATTACTTTTCGTATGATTTATGTATTTAGTTAATGTTAACTGGAACAAATACCAAACGACTTTTTTTAATATTGTATGGTTAGAAGTTCTTTATGAATGTTAATATTTTTTTAAGATTTCATAGTGATAATATAGAAAACGTAATTTTAAGTTGCCGTTATTTATTAAAATTCAGTTAGTAAAATGCACATAAAAGTATAAAATTAAATTGTAAGACAGACTTTGGCAAATAATGGAAACAGAGTATCTTTGTTGAAAAGAAAATAAATAAACATGAAAACGTAGGACCGTCAACAAAAGCTCCAAATTGAATATCTTGTTTGCTTTTTTGTCAATACTTCAAAATATGTATACATTTTAACCCTTCAACGCCCAAAAATTTTTTTTAAACTAAAGTTTTGGTATTTGATTTCCATTTGCACTTATCCAATAACGCCCAAAAAAAATACTGATTGGTCTGCAAAAAAATGAGCTTTACATACAGGGTAACTGTGCAACCATTTTAATAGACAAAATTTTAATAAACAAAACCATTTACTCAATATTGCCTTATGTAAGTGCTGCTTGTTTTATGGATTAGGTTAGATATTTCTATGAAAAGTTTTAGAGCCACTGAACTAGAGAAAATGAATAAGAAAATTTAAGTTACGTAGTCTGTAAATTTGAAAAAATTGTCACTTTGACATTACTCAAAACATTAAGTATTGTCACAAATTCAAAATAATGTCTTTTCCTAATATTTGTAAATGCTGTACAACACCTTAGCGATTTGGTTAATTTGTAATACACAAGCACGATATTGGACGTCAATGAGGAGATCGTATTCTGCACGCCAAAGAAGAGATTTTACAGGACATTCAAAATCAGTCCTAAAGAAGTACCCGAAGTCTTGTAACTAAATAAGAGTATCTCAACTTGTAGCTTGAAAAACTCTAAATAGACAAGGATTGCATCCTTACCATATTCAAATGTTTAGGTGTTGCAGAGGAAGATCTCTCTTGCCGTGTTAATTTTGGGAATGACTTATTCGTCAACAACCTAACATCATAATGTTTTGTTAAATGTATTAGCAACAGATGAAGATGGTTTCACCCAAAACACTCACATTTGAAGCGACCAAAATCCTCATGCCGTTTTATAAAATCACTTTCAGTAAACTTTTTTCCTTGACGACTCGACAACAGATGTGGTACTTCCATGATGGAGCGTCACCACATTACGCTTTGAAAGATGGAAGGACCCAATTTGTGCCTCCTTCCCGGTAGCCAAACTTAAATCTTTTTGCGATTTATTTATAACAATCCGTTAGAATTTTAAGATTGCCAGTGTTCAGTGGTTCAAAATAACTATTTTATGGTTCTCCCAAACGGTAAGGTGGGTTATTTTTTTATTTAATAATGTCTGCAACGAGTTTAAATATTTGCATATCTATTAAAGTCACCCTGAATATGTAGTCTTGGGCATTATTTCCTAGTAATCCTACAATTACAAAAAAAGTAATTTTTATTTCACTATGTTACTATTTATGTTAGTGTTAAACAAGTATTTACATGTATAACCTTCAAGTCGTTTAATTAGGTAATTATTTCACATGATACTGTATAAAACAATCAATGCAGATACCTTTAGTCAGTTTCCATTCATGTACCTAACAGAAGATTTACAACCAGGTCTTGTACGTTGTCATCTCTATTATTCGGTATAGTACAGTCTTTTCGCCTTTACAATGGCGCGGTTAAGGAAATAGGAATATGTATTAGTTGTTCGTCTTTAATTGCATAC